>VWZU01017663.1:1629427-1730726 GCA_013397095.1 Sterrhoptilus dennistouni | reverse complement strand
TGCTGTCACCAGAACCCCCAGGTCCCTTTCAACCTGGGCACTGTCCAGCCACACTGTCCCCAGTCTATAACACTGCAGGGGGTTATTGTGGCCAAAGTGCAGGACTCGACACTCGGACTCATTAAACTTCATTTTGTTGGAGTATATTTAGAAGGAAAAAATCAACCTATCCATATCTTAATTCCCAGTACTTATTTCAACTTTAAACTCAAAACATTAATGTTTGGAGCAGGTTCTAGCTTATTTCAGGGTTAATCTAAGACTGTTATTGTTGCCCAGGTATTCAAACACATTTCACAGAAGCAACTTGTTCTTGTTACAGCAAAAGATATTTATTCCTTATAAAAGCTTTGCAGTAGGTTAGCTAATTTGAGAAGAGAATGCCCTTCTATCAGGGATAACACTCTCCTTTGGGTTCAAGCCACAGCAGCCTTTTGGGTACTAGGAAGATGATGACATACATACAGAGGTTTATTTGCTTGTTAAATGACTTTTTGAAATTTTCTGATTGAAATTACTCAAAAAGAAATAATAGAGGAATGCTGTATCTTGGCTAACTTTTTGGCTGAGGTAGATATGTGGGAATAATACCCATGTTGTCTTCTGAAACCACCAATGAAAGTCCTATCAAGAAAGAAGGCAAGCCTGCAGCCTGAAGCTATCAGCTTTGTGATATGGTGTTTACAATTCACAGTGTGTCTGCTGCATAGCAATTTCCATGGCGTGTGTCTGAGCTCAGCATTCTGTGCAAAATCCCTGTGGGACAGATTTATGTTGATCTTCCCTCAGCTTTGTGTTATTGACCAAACACTCAAACTTAGTTTTTCTTCTTGATTTTGATAAAATAACAACAGCTTGCATTCTAAAATAATTGACTTATCTTGAAATGTCAAGGTTAATTTAAATATAATGAAAATAAAATATTGGAAATTACGTAGTTTAAGAAATACTTTTCTTTGAGGATGTCACATAAAATACACACAAACAGATAGATACAACTTGAGTATCTGTTTCCAGAGTCATACAAAACAAATAGCTTATTCTCTAAGAATATTTCCAATTTGATTTGAGGGGCATGTGCTTCTGAAATAATACCTTAGTTATACAATGCATTGATTACTGTGCTGTACTGCTGAATTTAGCAAAGTACACATATGTCAATCAAAGCATATTGAAAACTTAACTGAGAACAAATAACTGGAGGCTTATTGTTGCTCCAGCTGAAGTTAGTGGCAGAGCTCATTTAAATGGAAAGAGTTCAGTACTGAGCAGTGAAGCTGCTCCTCAATCTGTTTATTTTTCACTTAATTAGAATTATATATTTTTATTAAAATTCTCTCCATTAACGTGGTTAAGACACCAAATACTTATTTTTAGATACAGTAATATTGGAATACTTTTTGAGCTAAAAGAGAGTTGATTTTCTTGTAGCACATGTAAAAGTAATTTATATAGAGCAAGGCACTTAAAGAATAAAGACATAAGTAGTTACAAATAATATGGCAGCTGACAGGTGGAACTGTTTCTGGCTGTTTTGGATTTTTCCTGCACAAAATTAGCAATTATCGCACTACTAAAGAAAGCTGTGTTTGTGTCACAGATTGCCTTTAGCATCCATTTCCTATAACACCAGAAATTTCCTCTAAAAATATTGCTCATTTTTCCAAAACCATTATTTCTTTGTGAAGGCCCTAGAGACATGCAGAATTCAGGCATGGTGGTTGCCAAACATCCCTGGAGTAAATAGAGCTGCTGGCAATAAGGTTCTGCACTCAGCCGAGTGAAATTATTTGAACTCTATGATCTTAAAGGTCTTTTCCAATCAAAACAATTCTATGATTCTAAATGTGAAAGTTTAGCTCTGTGGCCTACTGCAGTTAGGAATCCCTTAACAAAACCTCTAATGTTCAGTAAGTGGAGTTTAAAACTCTAGACTTGATTTTAGTTGCCCTTCTGTATTAATTAATAATATTATGACTATATGATTCTATATAATCTCTTCTACGGAATATAAAATATTTCTCTTTTATTGTTTCTTCTCTTTACGTACATGTGGACAAATTTAACTTATTTTTCATGTAAACATGAGCATATACTCATAAGCCACATTTATTTCCAGTAAATAAATGGCTGAATACTTCTGAGGTGTTTATTAACTGAAATTCCTGAAATACTGATTTGTAGCACCAAATAACTTGGTTGAGTTCTGTTTTTTTTCTTTAACAACAAGTAAGAACATACTAGACAAAGTACAGGCTTTTCATCTGATGTTTCCTTTTCTTTCTCATGAACACTGTTTACATATTTACTTCCCTCCTCTAAATATATATTACACGTATCTGCTGCCGGTCTGTTCATGCCCAAAGATCAGAGCTCCATCATCTTTGTTCATTTCAACTGAGATAGATATTGCTGATTTTCTGCTGGCCGACTGTTGCTGGGTTTCTGAGTACTGCCCTAAGCAGAACCCATAATATGTTAGTTTCTATTGCATCTTAGGGAATTGACCTTATTTCTTCTCTTTGAGAGTTGTTGGCAATGCTGCTGGTGCTTGCGGGCCATTTGCTTTCAGGATAATAGTCCATTCACTTTGTTTTCCTTTAACTGTTCTCTTATCATCTCTTTTGATGGCATCTCTTTTCACCTCTTGTCCCTGAGGTACTCCAAAGCATTATCCTTCACTCTCTGTTTGTCCCACTAAGTACATTATTTCTGACAGTTCATCCATACACATCTGCTCTGTGCAGATTGATGTATTTTCTAATTGCATGCTGAGGGTGGCACCCCCAGTATTTCATCCAGGATGAGTCATCATCATTTTTAACTCATTATGACCAATGCCTTAAGTTTATTTCATTGCTTCTCTCCCTCTCCATCTCTGTTCTAGCTGACAGCTTTGAACAACCAAATCTGAGTTTGCTCAATCATGTTTTGCTCATTTACATTGGTTAACCATGAGATGTCCCCATGCTGCTGCATTTTCATCTTCAGTATTACCCCAGTTCAACTCGTTTTCATCACCTTATTCCAGATTTCCCATTTAGGCTGACATATTATCATTCAATGAGTATCATCACCTTTCTTCCTTTTCCAAATGCACCCATCACCCAGCCCTTTATAAAATTTGGTCTCTGAGGCCCTGTTGATCTGACTCTCTCATTTCCTTCCTTCGCCTTCTAATGTTCTGTCATATTTTTATCTTATTGATTTCAAAGCCCTGTGTGACTCTACAGTGTTTGATGCATTTTTTTCCCTGTGCTTATGCTGGACGCAGTATTTTTTGCCTTTATTTGGAAAGGTAAAACCCTCACTGCAGAAAGCATTTCACTCTAGGCTTCAGCAGGCTTGCCTTTGAGGCACGCTTCTGAGTGACAGATTTTTGGTGGCTTTACTGAAATGTAGATGGTGAACAGTTTTCAGCTGACAGATGTCTATATTATAGAAATAGATATCTGTGTATATATATATATATATATATATATATATATATACACACACACTCACAGTATATATAGCTGCCACTGTTGTCTATTTGGCAATGTTGTCAGTGGTCAGGCATAGAAACAGGATTGAGGTGAAATATTCTGTCATTCCAAGACTTGGTTGTTTCAGAACAGGCCCGAAGCTGCTGATCCCAGGCTGCTTTCTTTTGTTTTCTGTGGATGACTTCAAGTATCTAGAGAGGACTAAAAAGAGAGCTGGTGAGGGACTATTTACTGTGTAATATGTATTGATAAAATGTAGTGATAGAAAAAGGGGTAATGGCTTTAAGCTAAAAGAGGGTAGCTTTAGATTAGATATTAGGGAGAAATTCTTTACTATAAGGATGGTGAGGCACTGGAACAAGTTTCCCAGAGAAGCTGGAGATGCATCACCCCTAGAGGTGTTCAAGACAAGGAGTTTTGGCCTGGTCTAGTGGAATGTGTCCCAGCCTGTGGCAGGGGTCTGGAACTAGATGAGCTTTTAATGTGCTTTTCAATCCAAAACAATCTGTGATTCTAACACCCCTGTGTGTGTTTCAATTTAACATGGTTCAGAAATGCTCCACTGGCTTTACAAGAGATCACATGCCTAGAAAAAGTTACTGTACAAATCCTGAAGATCATAATTTTCTGACAAAATTGTAACAGTCTCACCTGTCAGCATTTGTCCTTTCCCTACATGTGTGAGTCACTGACATCTCTGTTTAGGCCATCAATTCTTGTCAGTAACATACCTCATCTTTAGCGGGTTTTTCAACCTTTACTGTTTGTTCATGCTGCCTACTTCTGCCCTTTAAAGCATGCCAGGTAATAAATACGGTATAGCATGGTGTTTTTTGGATGCCCTATTTCAATACTGAAATAAAAAAAATATCAACATTCTAGCCACTTTTTAAGTAGTTTCAGTAGTTTACAGGTCAGGTAATTAAAAATGAAATCTTACAGCCAGCTATGCAAATTTATGATCCAAGGTCCTTCATCACATGCATTGAGCTTGCTGCAGGATCAGGATCCTCAGAACCTGTGGCAATTTGTCTCTAACGCATAAGAGATGTAACAAATATTTCTCATTATCACCTTAGCATTCTGACTCATGCCATTCTTGAATAGTGGCTTAGAGAAAAGTATGAGTTTGTCTGTCAACGCTCTTACACACTCTTTTGACAGACATTTTCCAAGGACTTTCCTCAGACTGGAATAATAATGCACTGAACACCTTCACCAAGAGGACAAAGAGTTGACAGGTGTCAAGGAGAGAGAGAGGCTGATGAGACATCTGCAAGTTGAATTATGTACCTGCAAGAAAACATGACTAGCTATATCAGAGAAGAAAAATGTGAGATTTGATGAGGTGTAACTCATTTGTGTTTCATACTCCTGGGAAGCAGCAGTAAGGAAAAAAGATGTAGTTTCATCTCAGTGAGCAGGAGAATGGTGATACATTTACAACAATAAACAAGACAAAATTA
The DNA here is from genome assembly GCA_013397095.1 of Sterrhoptilus dennistouni. NCBI lineage: Eukaryota > Metazoa > Chordata > Aves > Passeriformes > Zosteropidae > Sterrhoptilus > Sterrhoptilus dennistouni. The sequence goes on along the minus strand of VWZU01017663.1, from coordinate 1,725,775 downwards.
ATAAAGACATTAAAAAAGACCTATTAGAGCTGAAGCTGTGGGCAAACACCTCCATGAAGATTTATAGTCTGCAAAAGTGATATGAATTGTATATGTAATTACTATTTCTGTTAGCAATTCACACTCTGTCTCTAAATTTCAAGGTGATTTCTAGCAAATACATAAATTGATTTCAGTGAAAGTAAGTGGTGTTTTAATACTTTTGATTTGTCTTACTCTACATGGGTGCATTTTGCCCTGTTTTGATTTTGAATATACCATTTCTAGGGCAAAAATTCTTTTTTTTTTTGGATTTTACAGCACACAACACAGTAGGACCTGATCCTGACTGAGCCTTTTATTGCATAGGGCAACATGAACAGTATCAAAGTATCAGGAGCCAAGGGCAGTGCCCTACAGAGGGCTTGTGTATTGATCCCCTGGGTGGTCCATCTGCTTAAGAGTTGGACTTGCTGATCCTTTTGGGTTCCTTCCCATCCAGAATATTCTGTGATTTGTGATCAGCCATCTGTATGAGTGGAGTGGATCAACTGGCTGTGCTAGTTGTGTAAATCAACCAATAGTACCATCTGAGTGGATCAACTACTTAAGAGCCCTGTGCATTTTTCTGCAGGCGTTAAGGGTCAGATACATAGAATTCGACATTAGATTCTGTCTTCTAACACACTATTGAAATGAAAGTTGGAAATTTGATGTAAATTAATCTAGTTTTAACACCATTAACTTTCACCCTTCATGTTCTGGTGTAAGACTGAGGAGAAAAATGTGGAGAGAACAATAACACTACAATTCTTGAAGTCCCCTGCTGTCAGAGGTAAGATGATGCAAGACTCACAATATCCTGAAGATAAAGTCTGTTTTCTTCACTGATACTAATTTTTAGAAGATAAAGGCCTTGTACCCATTTGTTCACAGAGCCACTCCAGCCTTCTGTATATCCTTCAAAATGAGTCCCCATAGGAATAATAAACAATGATCAGCTTTCCTGAAGAGCTGGGTCTCTGAGACGTCTCAGATTTTTCCATCTTTGCCCTCACTTTTCCACTGGAAAGGACAGTTAGACTCAAATTCATTTGCTGTAACATTGAACGTTTTTAGACATTTTTATAAAACAGTAAAAATCTGAATAATGTTTCTCAAATGTCATTAAATGCCAAAGTAGACCTATGTATACATATAGTTACGAAATAGTGCCCTACAGAGGGCTTGAAGAATGAGCATGAGTTGAGTTCTAGAAGTTACTTTCTCTCAAGAGCCAATAACGTCCTGACTTCAGTGTTCATCTGACAACATCTATTACTTTATCTGAGATGTGAGCTGAGTACTTTACACATTTTTTTTAATACAATGCATATTGAATTATGTCAGACCAGCACAACCCTTTAGAGTCATGGATTTATTTACTTAAGGTCGACAAGCTTTTTTGCTAGTATTCACTGTAAATCATCCCAGGAGCCTCTAGCCTCTAGCAATTATTTAAAGTTTGAGATGCAGTCAAAACCTGTCATTTTTATTCCTGGTATTTATTAATTTTCTCCCTCACTTTTACATCCTCTTGCTTTTTTAATGATGTTAGATGAACCATCCAACCGAGCCTTCATTTTACTTTCAATCTGCTTTTTTTTTTTTTTCCTCAGGTCCAGGAGGTTTGAACAGTCAATACATCAGTTTTAATTTTGTCCTTTAAAGTGCTCAATAACAAGTAACTTACACGGTGATCAAACAAGGCAGTACGCAGCTGCACAACAGACTGTCACACATGCTGGGGAGCAGAAAAACCCAGATGCACTCACAGGTGGTGACCCAAATATACTATCAAGAGATCTTGATAGCTGAGGCTCAGCCTCACCACACCAAGACAAAGGACAGACCTGAGAAAGGTGATCAGGGACACCCAAGGGTCCAGATCATTGGGTAAGATCCTGGGGAAAAGGCAAGTCCAAGGTAAAGCTGTGAACAGAAGTCAGGATCACATCCAGTGATGGTGACCATGGCCCAGTAATCATCATGTAAGCACATAGTGATGAGGGAGGTCTGAGGTCAATCTGAGAAATCTGTCCCAGGCATAAGGATCTGGACCAATGGGATACATGGCCAAGCACAGAGCTGAATTGAAACATTTCTTTTCACTGTAAAGAGGAGAAGCCTCTAATAGCTAGCTGAAGATTATTTCTGTTTTTAAATTTAACTGCCAGCCCTAATGAACAAGGATGATATTTATTTCAGCATGGGACTGAAAATAGAACTCAGATTGCTAGAAAATCCAAAGGATGACTGAAATTTGTCCATTTATCAATTTTTAAAAATTTGTAAGTAAGGTGGTGTCACTGTGCATTTGTTGCACACTAGGATGGAAGAGAGAGGGACACAGGATCACTAAAAAGCAGTGTTCTTAGCAGTACCCCTGCTGCAGACACTTTCACAGATTCTTATGCAGTGGCTGAAACTGGTCTTTGCCAGTACAGGTTCCTTCTTGAGCTAAATGATACAGACCTGGAAACAAATAACTTAATAAAACAGAGGTTTTATTAAGATTCCAATAAAATAGTAAGGTAAAAAAAAAAAGGAATACAGGTAACAGTTAAATCCGATATCACTCTAGATGCTGGGTACCCCATTTACGTGCAGCATTGGATGCACAGATCTTATCTCTGGAGAGCTTCTTCTGGTGGGTCAGTTCAGTGAGCTGGGAAACTCATGTGGAATTACCACTGCACTATATCCCTGTGGATATAGCTGGGAGATGTTTAGAGAACCAAGTGGTAGGACTGGGCAGAGAGAAATGAGATCTAAGCAGTATCTAGATCTTGCTTTCAGTGTCTGTGGGAATCCTACAGTGTGGGTGAACGATGTCAAGGAATTCCCAGTTGGCAAGTTTGGAGACACATTTGAACTCAAATAAATTGGAAGTCCAATGTAAATGGAAAAAACATATGACCTCTTATTTTCTGTCATGAAAGAAATTATGAAAAAAAGTGCCATTGGCGTGTTGATTTGTTTATGGCATTTAAATATTTGACAATTTATCAGTGTAATAATGACCTAGTTTATAATAATACATAGATGTTTATCTTTGAAATATATGCCCAGATATTGAAGTGGTTTATGGTGTTAATGGGCAGAGACTGAAATTGTAGTTACATATGAAGGTAACTAAGAACAAGATGATGATGATGATTAAAAACGTTCCAGAATTCTCTGCATTTTTTCATTTGTGGTCTCATATTTTGTAAATGTTTTCTTTTCAATCTGTTAGTAAACTGCTTTATATATCACTATAGATAGTTCTCACCAGAAGAAAGGGATGGAATTGATCTTGATGCTGTACAACCATAGCAATGTAGACACTATGCAGTAGTCACTTTTTGATTTCTGTCCCCCTTTTTCCTTACAATATATTATTTTCATTGATTAAAGAGACAGAGTGATACAAAAAAGTGACTACCCTAAGAAAGTGCAATTTACAGTTCAGCAGCATTTGGGAAATGCCCTATACTTTCTTCTTACTTTAGAGAAATTGCCAGTTGGTGATTAGGCACTGATCTTCTCTCTCTGGTGACCAGCAATAGGACCTGAGAGAACCTCATAGAGCTGTGTCAGGGGAAGTTTAAGTTGGATATTAGAAAAATTTTCCACCCAGAGAGTGGTTAAGCACTGGAATGGGCTCCCATTGACGTATCATGCTTTGTTCAATGGTTTTCTGAATTATGGTGCAGTGTCCCTAGTGAAGGGGACAGTAATGCTTTCAAGGGCAAACAAATCCTTTCTGTGACTTGCTGTAGATGATAGTATGAAAAAAATATAAAATGAACAAGTACCCTTTTCAAATTCAACATTCATCTTGTAAGTATGTTTAAATGGTTCTTAATTCAAGAGGTAGTCACAATATGCAAAGAAGAAAGGGGTTATTAAACTTAATCAAATATATAAAAATTAATTGTAACCATTCTGTGTATACTAAACAGTTTCTTATGTGACTGTGGATTGCTAGAAAAACGATGAATGTTCAGAATGTGTTTCTGTTCATTTGTCTTTATTCCAGCAAGCATGTGAAAGTCGTAATTCAGCATACGTTAAACTAACTCAGGAAAATCTGATTTCTTGAGCTGGCAAACACAATCTCCTTCAAATTATTAATCTTTTTCCTAAGTAGAAAAATGTCAAGTATAATATGCAAAGAGGTGTGGCAAAAGTCAGTTAAAGAGGAGAATAAGACAGGAAACTTCAACTACTCTTTTGAGACAACACTTGAAAGAAATTATTTTAATCTAAAAAAGAAACATAATTCTCATAAAAGAAATGTAAATTTGAAAATAAATTACAAATTAATTGCCCTCATATGTTTCATATAGTTGGGTGGACTAACAAAAGTGATTAGAGGGTTGTAATTAATGTTACATCATCATAAAAATTGTTGTGGTCAAGGACCAGATCTGAAATTGGAATAAATGACAAAGTTTTCTCTAGCTTTTTTCCTGCTATCTGTTTATGTCAGAGAATTTTCTCAGGTGTTAACCATACTGCAATGTTTCAGTTTCTAGAGCATTTTTTGGGCAAAGTTTTATTCTGCTGAAATGCTATTTGTTGCCTAGGTATTTTGTATGTGTTTTATTTGAAAAATGATTGCATGGTGTGAAAAACAGATGGAAGTATCACTTCAGTGTGAGAATCCCAGTTTCGTTAGGGAAATAGGTATTGAGTTACTGGTCTCTGAAATTTTTGGCAGTTTGATGCATATTTTGATATACATAAAAGTAAAAATAAAATCCCTAAAGTTTGTTTGAAACCTGTCTAATTAAAGATTAGGGTTTAACTGAAATTTTACCCAAAGATTTGCTCCCATTTTTGTTCTCCATTTTGAAACAGAGCTTTTGATGATAATTGTATTTTCTTTGCAAATAAGAGTAAAATACTGTCTTTGTTCTTTTAAGGAAGATGGGATAGTTGTTTGTTTTGTTAAAAAAAAAATAGTGACCAAGACCTTCAAAGCAATGCCAGACAGGCCTAATTTTCATAAACTCTCCTGGGATTTTTAATTTCTTTTGAATTTTTTTTTTGAAATTTTTAAATTTGTTAAATTAAAGAAATCTATTTTGTTTCAGGTAAAGGAAACAATTTCCCTAACTTCAAAATATTTCCCTACCAGTTCCCAGTGGATTATCAGAACTCAAAAAATAATAAGAATTTCACACAGAGAGGAAACAGATTTTCACTTTTTAATGAAGCTCACTTTTTAATGAAGCATCAGGAAATGTAAAAGAATTTATTCATAATTCTTTCATTATTCTTTTTTTATCCTCTATTTATATTTCTATTCAAAGAATGTCACAAAATATTTTGCTTCCTCGTGCATAGCTGTGTATTCTTCACTTTCATCTATTTGGCTTCTGTAGTTTGTTAGACTGAGTTTGTCCCAGACAGAAGCAGCCAACAGGACTCTTTTCTAAGGTTTATGGCCTTTCTGAGTTTTTGTTTATTTGTTTAAACATAAGTGTATTTGCACAGCTCAGTGCAACAGAATCAGATTCAGACCACACAGAGAGGTGAATCAGGCAGAATCTTAAGATGTGGAAGAAATACTTCTACTGACACCCTTGGGGCTTAAAATCTTGAAACAGACCTGATGCAATGACAGGGGTGACAGCCTTCACGGGCAGTCATCCTGTTTGTGCAAACAGCACGCAACCGACCGCAGCGGTGACATGAATGCATTACCTTCATCTGCTCAGTCACCCAAAGTGACACAAATTGGCACCAGACACGAGTTCTGAGAAGCTCATAAAGCTGGATACAATGGATTAATGTGACCCACATCTACTGCCACTCAGAGATATGAGACTATCAAGACAGAATTATAATGGTAAGCTGAAAACATAGGATGGTGAGGAGGAGAAAAATTGCATTTTTCTAATGAATGAAAGGGCTACAAAGAGGAAAGAACAACTTCATACACCAGATTTTGGACAATGCTAGTCATGACCTTCACAGATAACTGAAGACACCCAGAATTATCATTGTACAAGGCAAAGGTAGGCTTGAAATCTACCCATGACTTTTAATCTTCTTGCCCCATTTCCTGTAGAAGTTGGTTCTACATAACATGCTGGTCCTTGGACACCCTGTGATTTCCTTGGGGGTCCCTGCAGTAATGTGTCTCCCTTGGGATGTTCTCAATAGCTGTATAGTCAAATTCTTGAAGAGAACTTAAAGGAAGATTTTAATGATCATTCTATAGCTTCCTCCCCAGTGCAGCATTAGCAACATCCCTCAGCTTCCAACAGGAGCGCTTCTAGCAAAAAATAACTGTAGCTATAATTGCTTGATTGTATCACAATAAATTTGCTGCTGGACAGCCAGAGAAAAGAAACAGAAGGAAAGGAGGAATTTAGGTGTTCAATCCCTGCGAAGCCCTTTGTAAGCAAAGAGCAAAGAACAATTAGGCTGAACACGAACATGCTCATCATCCCCATGAGATGTCTAAAGATGTCTTTGCTGGCCAGACAGAGGGGAAGAGTTTCTTTGCTGGAAATTAGTTGCTGTCGGGTTGCTACTTAAAACCAGTTCCAGCCAAGACTAGCTACTCTGAAAACTCCATTTGATGACATGATAATTCCTAGTGAGGTCCCAGCTAGAGCGATCATCCTGGTTAGCCTTCTTTTGGTTTTATTTCTTTTGGATTTTTTATCGTGCCATGGTGAATTCAACCTTGAAATGCTGAGATATTGTTGATTCTCTCTCAATAATCCAGACTGCTCAGTATTGCTGTGCTTTCAAGAATCCACTGCAGACTGTAAGAGCAGATTTCTACCTACTTGTTAAATACACCAAACAAATCATTAAAAACTACATTTCTTCTGTGGAGGTTGTTGCATGTCAGACCGACGATACACTTTTGAGTCTGATGCAATAATTTTAGTCAAGTTCCCATTCAGTAAATTTGGTATTCAGTGAGTTAGCCAGGTGCAGACTTCTTTGTAAAATGTTAACATTCCTATGACATCTAAAGGTACACATTAAAAAGCAGTGATAATGCAATCTTGCTATTTTACTTTTAAGTTTTGTATGCATGCAAGTTTACTGATATATATAGTTTAACTTACTTGTTAACTTAACAAGACATTTTAAAACTATCTGTCTCAATTCAAATAAAGAAACCCCACATATTTACTGAAGCAAAAATAGAATGCACCTCAAGAAGGTTGTTGTTCTTTTTTTAACTTAACATCTGGTATGTGGATTTCATCTATTTCCGTAGTTACATATTCAGAGAAAAACACATTCCAGCATTCCTTGGGTTGAGTTTCTGGTGCTATTTTAGCATGTGATAATCCTCCATAGACAGGTTTTTATCCATTTTTCAGCATATATTTCCTATTTTATTTTATTATTTTATTTGAGCAACAAATAAAAAATATTGCAAGACGAGGAAAAAACTCCTTTAGAATAAGGTCATATTCTTTGGTAATAACTCTGTAACACATTCAGGTAAATTGGAATGTGAAGTTCTTAAAAAATATTTCTAATCTTTTATAAGTCTGATATGCTTTGTAGGCTTGGAGACACCTGGTTTTGCCATTGTATTCTGGTTTATATATAATACAGTCATGTGTTACATGAATATATTGAACAGAATCACAGGCATGTGATCTGCCAACACCTCCAGTCCACCTTCTGTTGGTGAAAAAGTTTTTACTATTCTTTCAGATTGCTTCATCGTCAGCAGTTCTATAATGTAAAAATATATGTTTTGAGGTTTCTTTTTTTTTTTTTTTTTTCCCAATTGTCCTAGAACTTTCTTCTTCAGCTTCTTATTCCTTTGTTTATTAATTTCAAACCAGAGCCACCTCCAGTAGTCAAACCTTTTCTGTCTTGCCTGTTTGTACCAGTCTTGGCTATTATGACATTCATTTCTGGCACATAGTGAATTTTACATGCAGGTTCAAATTGCCTGTTACCAGAAAAAGAGAAGCATCCCAATAGCCTGAGCTGGAAGGGACCCAGAAGGATCATCATGTCCAGCTCTTATATGAATGGTCCATATAGGGATTGAACCCACAACCCTGGTGGTTTTTAACACCATGCTCTGACCAACTGAGCTAAAATGGAAAATGTTACCTTGGAAAGCAATGTCATTGAAAACATTTTAAGGAGCACAACTGATTGACAACTCACTATTAGCTCTCATGTTGTAATATGACAATTTAAGGAGAACACCATACTTCGTTGCACAAGGAAGGAACACTGAGATTACTTACTCTGCCTGGCACAAATATAGAAGATATACTTCTACTTTGGACTCGAGGCTTCACTACATGATCTTCTAACTTTATCTCTCTTCATGGAATTAGCATTCATGTCCCACAAGATCAGCATTATGACTCCAGCCCATCTGCCATCACCTCTGGTCCAAGTTTTGATCTTAAAATGCAATTCACTTTTTTAAAAGAAATTATTTAATTAGCTAGTGATGACTAAGTTTTAGGATGCAAATTCAGGTCATGTAGCAGAAAACAATATTAAAAAAAAAGGCAATTCTTATGTTCCTAACCTTACAATTTGTCCAGAGCCTATCTAGCTGTGACTGATCAATGACCCACAAAAATGTTAGAAGGCTCACAGGAGATGTGGATGGTGACATGTCAATGAAGTTCAGAGAGGGAAGTAGGGAATGGTCATGGCTACAAGGAAAGCTGAACTCACCACAAAGAGGACTGGATGGTTGTCTTCTTCATAAATGGCTACATCACTTGAGTGGATTTGCTCAGTTGGTCAGAGCATGGTGCCAAGGTTGTGTGTTCAACCTCAGTGTGGGCCATTCACTTAAGAGTTGGACTTGATGTCCTTGTGGGTTTCTTTCAACTCAGAATATTCTGTGATTTGTGATCAGCCATCTGTATGAGTGGAGTGGATCAACTGGCTGTACTAGTTGTGTAAATCAACCAAAGTAGCACCTGAGTAGATCAACCACTTTTCTGTCCCTTGGTTAATAAAAAGAGGAGGAATAGTTATGCAAATTTTAATAAGGTACCAAATACAGAGAATGAACAACACAGAGTTCAAAAACTGAAAAACAAACAAAAAGGACTTTGATGAGAATGACAGATGTGATCTGGATTCTTGTCATATACATCTTGCCAGCAGCTGAGGATAGCAAGCATGTTATTGAGAATTATGTTAATACTGTGATTCAACTATTTATTCCAGCTGTATACTCTGATTATTTGTACTTGTGTTGTGATTCAAGTACATTGCTGTATCACCTTGAAAAATCAAATTTCCATGCAATGTCAAAAGACATTCAAATCAGTAAATTTGATGTTAAACTTTAAATCCTCATTGTGTGGAATAGCTGATACAAATTGGTCAGAATATTGGACTCTGATGCTAATACAGGTTTTTCAGATCTTCATCACAGACTTTGCATTGTTGCTGATATCTGTGTCCTGTATGTGTCCTCTCATTGTGCAGTTTTTTAAGCGTCTTGAATGTGGAAATTTCCACAGGTGAATGTATTTCATTAATGATTCACAGCAATTCCCCTCATCTTTTCAGTGTTTTTGCCAAAAATCATCACTCACTGAGTCAGAAAAAACAGGTGCATATAACAAGGATACATTGATATAACAGGTTTTTGCCAAATTTTGTGGATTAGTAATACATAACTTTTCAATATGTCTGTATTTGGAGCACCTCTGATTCCAAAATATGAACCCTAGCACAGAAGGCTTGTACAAATGAGTCTACTATCCATGTTTCAAGAAGATTGCTGAAAAAATAACAAAAATTAGAAGAGATACACAAGCAGTACTTTTGGGTTAGCAGAAATAAATTACAACAAACGGCTTAGCTCAGACTTTTTAGATTTTCCTGATTTGAGTTACTTGGTTTTACTGTACAAATACTTGAACAGACAGAAAATACTAGATCCCAAGATGATTTTTAACCTCATGGGGAATAGTACAGTACAGTTCCCTTAGGGCAAGGAAGTTCAAATTAGAAATATTCCATGAATAAGTTTAACTGTGCACATGGTCATCCAAAGGCACAAATTCTAAAGGCAGTGGTGCACTCTCAGTCTTTTGAATTCCTTGAACTCAGACATGCACCTAGAAAATATATTTTGGGTGAAGAAAGTTTATTGCACTCAAGAGGGAGTTAGCTGAAGGAAATGTAATGGCCTGTTATTACTGGACACCAAACTAGGTAACTGAATGATCTCCACACTGTGTGAATCTATTTTTTTATGTGATAGAGATGCATAAACCCACCCTAGAAAAAGAAACAAAAACAAATCTGAGAGAAGTCTGATTTTTTTTCCTGTAATTTTTTTGCTGGCATTTAAAACATGGGACCTGGAACCGTAATAGACTACAAGTTCATAGAATCTAGTATCCTGTTTTGACACATTGCAGTATTTTTTCATAATTTTTGAAATTGCACCAGCTCAATTCCAACTCAAAGTCTGTTTCACAGCCTCGCTGCTCTTCTGACTGAATTTTCATTTCTGATCTATACATGGCCAACTTACACATTTTCATTCTCGTGATGTTGTCCTTCAGCTTATGTTCCTGATGCAGGTAAACATATTTATGTAGAAAAGTAATAGCTCTATTCAATTCTCACTTAGATTGGTGGACCTACAAATTTTTAAATTTTTTTTTGCCTTTTCCTGTAATACATGCTCCTGTTCTCCTATTTATGCCAGCAGTTCTTCTCTACATTTTGTCCAGTCAGAGATCATGCATGTTGAAAGATGATTGCATTGTTTTCTGTGTTTTATTCCATTTTTTTTCTCTATGACTGCTCTGCTGTTCCTTCTTCATCCTTCCCTATTCTCCGTTCTGTGATGTGACCTATTTTTCATTCTGCTTTTGCTTTGATTCGTTTATGATTTTCCTTTTTATTCATCCACTCTCTCCTGGTTCCTCGTCCATTCTACAAGTGTCACTTCAAGATAAATCAAAGTATATAATTAGGCTGGAATCTTATCTCCTACCACGGCCATGAATACATAGGTGAATATATTTTCTTACACCACAGAAATTCTCCTAGTGAACTAATATTCTTGAGTTAGAGATATCTCTGCATTTCTCAAAGCAATCAACTTTTCTTCAAAGTATCAGCCATCTGTTTAGTGAACTCTTGTTACCTTTACCACAATATTCAACAGGAAAGTGTTTCCTAAGTTTAAATATGCATTATATTTTTTATACTATTTTTAATTCTAGTTGTATTTGGTATCACCTTGTTCCTATATGGAAGAGACACTGAACAGCTGTTCACAACCCTGCTCTCTTTACAAAACTGAAGAGTACTACTCTATTTAATTTGGTTTTGTACTGAAACAGTTCCAGTTGTTTGGTTACCCTTCTCACTATTTTCTTTTCTAAATCTACTCCATCCTTTTTTGTCAGAGGGATGTTGGAACAACACAGGATACTCTAAGAACAGGTACATATTTCCTGTGTACATTGATAATGTCGTGTTTTCTGCTCTATGTTATTTTACCTTCCAAGTGGAGGGTAATGGTCGTCTATTTTTTTCTGAAATGTTTTGAAGAGCTTTTTTTAAGTCCCAGTAATCAATTACCACTCAGCATGTATGCAGAGTCAATCACACTGCATATTATTAGAATTTTTTTCTTCCCTGTCATTTTGTGTCCATTTTACCCTGAATGTTATTTTGCTCCCTTACTCTTCCATGAGTATCGTAAGATCTCCCTGCACATTCATTTGTTGTCATTAAAATCCTAAATATCAGCTATCAAACTTTGTCACTTTAATATGCATCAATATGGTGATGCAGAGTGTACTCCGCTTGCAGCTTCCATATAATCTGAAAATTGATAATTGATTCCAACTTTTTAATTGTCATTCTTTTATGTGAAGAATTTGCGTATTATGCCATCACATTTTTTGGAGAACATTTGGTGATGAACTCTTTTGAATACCCTTTGGAAGTCTACATAGATTTTACTAATTGTATGTCTATGATCTCAAACTCTTTATAAGTTTTTTTTTTTTTTTAGAGATAAATTATACATAATTTAACACTACAAAACTTTTCTGGACTTCCCCAGTGCCCAGTATCTACTATGACTTCTCTAAATTTCATCTTTTTATCATGATTGCCAGTAATTTTACTGTGTAAGCAACAGATGCATTGGTCTGTATCCATTTGATCCCACTAATATCATTAAAAATTAACATTGTATTCTGTTTTTCTGGCCACTTTATGTGAGCGCTTACAAGCAGGACTTACTTGCTCAACTATTCTACACTTTTTAAAGAATGCCTGAGTGAAAATTGTCTTGAGCCAGTAATTTGTAATCGCTACTTTTTTTTTCTTTGAATATTTACATTTCAATTTAAAATTTATTCTTCTATGACATTCTTCATTCAATGGAAAAGCACTCTGTAATGGCAACCTTCACTTCAGCTTCTAATTCCAATCACAAGCCCCAGACCCTATAACAAACTCCAATCACCAACCCAATATAAACCATATCCTAAGAAAAAAATCAACCCATAGTTAAAGCCCTAATCCCAAACCAGAATGAAATCCCTAACCTTTAGCACCCAGACCCACATTCATGCTGCAACACCAAAGCCCTAAATCCAATCTTGTGGATAACAGTAGAGTTAGGATTCAATTTAAGTTTCTTTTTTTGTTAATGCTTCATGTCAAAGCTGGGGATTTGATTTGTTGCTGGGGTGAAGGTAACAGGGTGGCCTGCCCAAGAGTATGGCCAGGTTTAGTACTAGGGCTTGAAATAATAATTATGGGTTTGGGCAGAGCAGGACTATAGTTTGGGTCAGTATTAGTTTTAGAAGTTATGTTTGTACTTGCACACAAAAATTTGGATTATGGTTCAGCTTTATGTTCAGGGTCAGGGTTACTCCAACTCTTCAAAGAGGGACATTTAAGGTTGCTATTATGATTCACTGGTATTATTTGGATTTAGATAGAGTTCTGATTGAGTTTGGCTTTAGCATTATGATAGGGTTTAGGATTAGGGTTGTACTTAAAATTTGGATTTTGTGTTTGAGTGCAGTTAGTTTTAGGTTGATGGATGGGATTAAGGCTAGGTTTAAAATTTGGATTAGATTAAGGTTTTGGGTTTATGTTTAGGATTTTGTTTGATTTTAAGATTAGAGTAAGGGTGAGATATCAGGGTTCCTATTTTGTTTTGTTTAGGCATTAGGGTTTATTATTAGTGTTACTGTTTATGGGTATTTTGTGTATTTTTAGCATTTTTTGGATTGTCACAGTTTAATCAAGGTTATAATGAGTTGGAACTTTTCTGTTTCTGGATTGACACACATTCGGAGCCAAAAAAGCACTTAAAAATATTGTTAGGGATGAGAAAGTCAGATATATGCAATTTGGTTTGAGCAAGGTGTATTTGTCAAGTATGCACCTAGGTGCTGTAAACATTTTTGTCCGTACTTTCCATTAGGGTCAGTTAATGAACAGTTTCAGCAAAAGAACAATAACTTTTGGAGGCACCGTTATTGAAGACTTGATGGTATGATAAAACCTGCATCAACTCAGACAGAACAACTGGAAATGCAACTGATGGCAAGGACCCAAACAGACTATGTAAAGTTAAATCGAGATATTTTCCAGCCTTCAGAAATATAAGTTAATCACATGAAATCCCTTCTGTCTTCAGGACGAATACAGCCAGATGACAGCAAAACTGAAATTGTGGCCAACATAAACCATCAGCTACTAACATAAGCAACAAGAACTTAACATTTCTGGAGACATTTGTAAACTAAAAGAACATTGCATTTCTGGAGATACTTGAAATGATTAAAGTTTTAGTGTAGTACATACTTTTAGAAGAAGCCTGGACTGCTTTACAGAATTGATTTTTTGTAGCACTACATTTTGAAGTAATTGAAGTTGAAAAAATTGCAGTAGCAAACAAAAGTAACACTCTTAATTGTTCAGGACATATGTTTCCAGAAGCCTAGTCATCATTCAAACAATGGGATCCTGAAACAGATTAGAAATTTACCTATTGGCAGGTTTTATTGCATGCATATTCTGAGATTTCATACAATCCAATTTATTACCAAGGAACACTGGCTACTGCATTTGCAAGAGGTGGGGTTTTTTTCCTCTTTGAGAATGTAAAAAGGGAGATTGCAGTAGTGTTATTTAGCAAGCATTGCTGTGACCCTCTAAATCTCTAATCAGTCTATTGAGCTTTAGGCAAAATACAAAAAAGTACTATCCATAACTATATATCATCTCACATTCGGATTTGCAAGGCATGGAAATAACACACCATGCTATATAGAAAAAAATGCTATATTTAAGTCAAGAGTAAAAATGGAGAATAAGCCACAGCTTTTGGTAGTGTTAGGTGAAGAAATACTCTTCTTCATGCAAAACTGCACCTAAATTTTCCTGTCTGTTGTATTAAAATATGCACATAAGAGAGAGAAGCCACTGTGGCATTATATGAACTTCTGGCATTGATGCTAAGAGCACCCTGAGCATGCAGATTTTACAACTACCACAGCATGCTGACACTATCACATACTTGGTCTATCTACACACAGATACTGAAACAGCGGTGATGGCTTACTTGAGGCAGTGGATTATCAGGTCTGTGAAGACATCAGGTCTTCACAGACCTCTTTGATATCTCTACATACAAATCAAGTTGAAGTGAACAAACTATATAGTTTACTTAAGACATTTTTTCACAGTAAAGATTAAAGATTATTAATTCAAGTACTTACTATTTGTTAATTAACACTTAAATTTAATTCTCTTTGCTCACCAGAGAACCTTTGCTTGGAAGGGCTCTTTCATAGAGTTGTAAAAGCTTGCTCGGGGTGTGGAATGCTAAAATTTCTGTACAGGCTTTAGTAATTCTATGTCTCATAAGCAGTGTTCTGGTTCAGGCTTAGAGGTCAGGATGCTACTTTGTGATCCTGGTGTGACTGACATTGCAGATATAAGAAACGTCACTCAGATTTACTTCACATGACAAAAGAGAACCATCCCTCTTTCTTCTTTTATCCACTTCTGAATATTTCTGAAGCAGTTGGTATTATCTGTCATGTACCAGGTTCAGATAATCAGTACTTGCTGACTCTGCCCAACACAACACAAAGTAAAATCTGCAGAGGGATTACTAATTCAAAGAGCATATGTGGGAGTTAGCATTGCATCTTTAGGCCTACTGCTTTGGGCAGCTCCATGAGCCCTATTCTTCACGTGAGCACATAGGGAAAGCACATGGTGTGCGGAAGACCCGGTCCATATGCTTCCTGCAATGTTTCACCATGTTCCTTCTGATAGGTCCATCCTTAAAGATTGTACAGTGTGCTGAAAATCAAAGATAAAGGTATTCTGCCCTGTATTGATACATACAATATTTTGAGGTGGAAGAGACCTGCTTTCATACCGGTTTCCAGAGATATTCTGCTAATTCTAGTGGAATGCAAGCAATTCTAAAATTATCAAATTCAGAGAAACTCTCTTAGACTGACATTCACCTGACTGCTCATGGAATTTTTCAGCATTGCCATGTGCATTGCAATACTGCAGTATTGCACTGTAGGTGTTTAACACACTGTTAGTTGTTTGGACTCCTTTAATTGTTGGGTATAGAAAGAGACAATCTCACAATTACATTCTTCTTAGCTGAGTGTGGGTTTCCAACATACATCAGATAGTTTCTGAAAAGCTGTCTGAAATTGTAGCAGATGAATCTCAACCCTAATATTTCCAGGGCATTAGGGTATATTCTGCATTATTTCATTTTATAAAGAGTGATGTGACTGGCATTTTAAATTAATAATTTTTAATTCCATGTCTTTGCGCCATCTTGTAGGTTCTCTGTGTTAAGCTGCGTGAAACACCACAGGAATAATCTGCAGTTAGACATGACCTTTTAGTGAGTTGCTCTTTTTCTGCTGAATGTATTGCTAAAAGAAAAACAAAAGCATCCATCAAATGTGGATAGATGCAGTTGCAATTCATCTTTCCATCCTTTGAATAATGTGTTGTACATTGCAAAGACTAGTACTTGCCATGCTTCTGCCAACATGCTATCTTCCACCTTTTACTAAATCAGTGACATCATGTGTAGGTTACTTTATGAAAATAATGCTTATGATTTGATTCCTTCCAAAATTTAAAAAAACCCAAACAACCAAAACAAAATGCATTTCATATTGATTTAAACCTGGGTTTATGTGTCAACAGAAAAAAATTTCAACAGTGATTTTCCAAGTAGAGTGTTCCCCCAGTTTATTGGAGTTTTACATCCCAGGAAGTTTTTATACATTTTGAAAGGTATATATCCTCTCCAATTTTAGCTGTAATCTTGTACAACTCTCATCACAAAAGAATATGAGTCCTAATGGTATTTTTCCAATTCATCAGCCGAGTCAGATTTTACTAGTAACTTTAGTCCTCAAGAGACGACAGCCCATTGCACTGCAATTGTCCAAGATGGGTTACTACACCTATGGACAATTTTGTATGTCTTTGCTGGACTAGAATCTATAAGTTTTTCTGCCTGAGGGAAATCTAATTTGCTGTTTTAATTCTATATTGAGGAAAGCATCTCCTTCCAGTTGTGTGTCCAGTGTGAATATCGAGCTAATTTTAAAGTATCTATTTTGGGAACACTTAATTAATCTTCTATTTCTACTGAATTAGATTAATGCTTTAATCAAAGCTTTCATGGTTTCAAAGGTATTCTTCTTTTAGCTAGTTTATGTGAAAGAGAGTTGACAGCTTATGGTTCCAGTGCATTGTCGGGTCAGAAGTTAGTACATATTCCCTCTACTCCCACATCAGGCATGTGTTAACTTACTACTGGTAAAAGGGAAGATTTTTCTATGTTATTAACCTGAAATGGAGTATAAGAGCAATAGCTGTATGGACTCAGCTCTCATTAATATTCACTGGAGTTGTTGGACTGTAAACCTGTTTGAGCAGTCTGGCTTGGGAAGGAAAAAGGAAAAAGAAAGGGGAGTTGTGCTCTATTATTTATGATTTCCCTTATATCTAGGGATGAGATTTATTGCTAGTGAACCCATCAATAATAATTAGCATGATGGTAATCACATGGCCTTTTCTTTCCAAAGTGTTTGTGTTTCTCTAAGGTAAGAAATTTCATATACAATGGTCATATCACATTTAACATATTCTGGTTTAATCTTCTACTTGAGCTGCTTACAAATGGAAGGTACTTAATATGAGTGTCAGTTCATGTATTGTTTATAATACCTGAACCGATATTCATATTAAGTACCTATTTATACCGGCTTTATTAAGTCATCTGACAGTGAGAAAGTTGTTTCTGGAACTTCTCTTCTTTGCTTAGGCTCAATACTCCTTCATAGCTTATCTTTTTTACTGTGTTGGGTTTTTTTCTGCAGTATTTATTACAAAATTATTATTACTTATATTATTGTTATTATTAAAGACAGCAAAATAACTCATGCCAAATAAACCATTCAAGGATGATAACCTTTGTTTTAATTTTTGAATGCAGATATGGTTTGTAAGTGCAAAATGCATGACTTATTATATTTTCACGGAATTTTTGTAAGTTGTTTTCTTAAAATATTCTTTTTTTGTCTGCTGTGTAAAGAGTCACACCAGTTCCACTCAAGTTTTTTCTCTCTGTCTGCACAAGTTAAGCTTTTCAAAATGTGGACAAGTAGCACGTAGTGAAACATAGCTCTTAACAATTGTGTCTTTCAGAGAAGCATGCTAAAGATTTTGAAATATTGGGAGTTCCTCAGTTATTTCTATATGTTGATGAATCATCATTAAAATGAACAACTGGTTCAAATCATACTCATACATTTTTGCATTCACTCATGGTAAAACCTCTGTGGCTTACAGTTCTGTAAAGACGTGGATATCTTGAACAAGCACAATGTAATGCTTTTTGATTTTAGATATATTTCAACCTTTTTTTACCATGAATATTCTCATCCAAAAGATCAATAAAAGTTTCTAGTAACCTTTTGGACTAAATGATGGTATAAAATGATAAGATTTACAGTTTTAAATATTTTTGCTAATGAGTGATGTGATTACATAAAATGAATTGGTCTCTTCTTCCTGGTTTGTGAAAAAGAGTGAACACTTTTCCTTTTTCTTGCAACCGTTAAAATAATACTACAGAAGCCAGTGCCAGGGCCAAAACTCTGTGGTGCCTCCAGACTCCTTTTGGGTTAACCAAGCAAACACCCTGTGATTCCATAAAGTCTAGATACCTCATTTAGCATAGGATAAATTGTCTCTGGTGTTAAGTCTGCCTTCACTAACTGTGAAGGCTTTCCAGAGGATAAACTGAATGGTGAATGCTTTTTGACAGATAGAATTGGGCAAGATGAATCCCAGCTATGTAATGCCCCAAGATATTCACAACAGACATTTGTTTTATAGGGCTCTTGCAGCTTCACAGCCTCTTCAGCAATCCCACCTGGTGCTGAATGTTAGAAAGAATTCTTTTGCTTATATAGAACTTGCTTATCCCTTTGCCATGATTTAACCTTCAGGCAGCTGAACACTACAGAGTCGCTGAGTCACTCTGTCCACCAGAGATGGCGGAGAGAATAGGAAAACAGGTAAAATGTGTGGGTTGAGATGAAAACAGTTTAGTAGGACAGAAAAGGAAAGGAAAATGTTAGTAATGATTAAAAGACAGTATACGAAACGAGTGATGCACATTGCAATTGCTCACCAACCACTGCACATCCTGCCCCAGCCATGGGACAGCTCCCCAGACAACTTTCCTCAGTTGGACTGTTCACATGATGCTTTATGGGGTGGAATATTCCTTAGTCCAGTTGGGTTCATCTGTCTCCAATTATAACCCCTCCTGCTTCTTATGCACCTCCAGCTTACTCACTGGCACTTCAATATGAGGACTTTCCTGGGTCAAGACTTATCGAGAACAGCAAGAACTCTGTTTACTGTTCTTGCAGGTTGCACTCCTACATGTTTCAGGTACAATAACTTTCAGAGACTTTCCTAATGGACCTTACCATGTATACGTGAGACTGTTTAATTGTATCTGGATGTAATGAAATTGCATTTTTTTCAGATTGTTTCTCTATTTCCTAAAAATCAGCAGCTCCTCTCTTCCTCTTTCAGTTCTCCCTAGTTTGGCAGTGTACTATTGCAGAGAAGAATGCAAAGCTACCTGCTGGGCAGACTGAACAGTAATCCCTGTTCGAAAGGGAAGAAATCTGTTCATCTCCCAGTTTTTCTAGCAGAAACCATTTTTAGCTATTTTACTCTTGCCTGATGGATTGTACACTTTAGTTTCAAGCTCTTTTACATCTTTCCCAATAAAGACTAGGATCCATTACTTCTATGTGATCTTTTGCTATGATTTGGGAGCCACAGCTTTTCTGATAATTCTAATAAATGATAGTGACAGAGGAAAACAAAACTGATTTCTGAACCACTCCAAGATATGTTAACAAGGTTGAAAGGACAATAGATAAGAAGTAATTTTTTTTCAGACTATGTTATTCAGACTATGGCAGATAGAGGCTTTTCAGAGTCCCAAACATATTTGGTCAGGTAAGCAGAAATTTTGGCATCAGGTGGGGTTCATTGTTGATAAATACAAGTCCCAGAGGAATATTGATCATCAAATATATTCCTAGACTCTAGATTAACTGTAACAGGCGAAAAGAGCTGTGGGTTGCTGTAGTTTGCAAATGAAAAGTCCTAGCTCAGCGAAAAACCAAAGATCATGAGAATGAATGAAGAGACGCATAAACACAGAAAGGTTAAAGCAACTTAAAAGTATCCTGAACGTTGACAGCATACATTCAGAGTCTTCCCTGTGGTAACATGATTGCCAAACAAAAGGAATCCAAGATGAATTATGCACCCAAGTAGAAACAAAAATGTTAGAAAGCATAAAGTGTTCACTTTTTCACAAATCAGGAAGAAGAAACCAATTCACATTATGTGATCTCATCATTTATTAGCAAAAATATTCATAACTGTGGATCTTATAATTTTATACCATCCTTTAGTCCAAAGGTTTACTAGAAACCTTTATTGATCTGTTGGATGAGAATATGCATGGTGAAAAAATGTATCTAAAATATTGTTTTTATATCTTCTGTTTGAGGGCATAAACACAAAGTACATTAAAAAGAACTTTCCCATCAGACAGTTTTCCCAGTGCAACAAAATATTCTTTAAAAGATGTGTGAAAAATAAACCAAGAAAAGTCAACAAGACTCAGAAAATCTTTACAAATAAAAAGTTTTCATCCCCATTAATAAGTGAAAAATACTGTAGTTTGGACCAGTAAATTATTACACACAATTACCAAAGTGTTCACACTGCTATAAATCAAACTGCTGGAAGGGTCTATAGCAATCTATTTCTAATCTTATATAAAAATACTGCAATCAGACAGTATTTCTACAGGAACCTTTGGAAGAAAAGATGAAGAGACTCTAAGAGATATTTGCAGAAACACTGGAGATCTGAGCCAAGGCTGAACTCAGTCCTATGAAGATGAGGCAGCCGTGATGACAGTACAAAGGATCTGCTAATGTGAGGAAAACAGTATCAGCCTGAAGCCTATGACTGGTTCCAGCTGCCACTGCTCTATGGAAACTGACTCACATCCAAAACCCACCCACATCCTGAGACAAGATTAGGAGTTCACCAGCATTTCCATCACTGGCACCAGGGAGAATAGGGGGATACAGAAGTCTTTGCAAAGGAGGAAAGAACATACACCAGATTGCTGCTCCCTCTGATAGTACAGAAGTCCACCATAGTTGTAGCAGGGTGTGTGTACACATCCTCTGGACAGCACATCTATTGCTCCTTAAAGAATTTAGATTCCCGTGCTACTGTGGGTTGCTGCAGACATGAACCTTCATTTAAAATAATCGCTGTCTGATTAATGCTCAAGAGATATGCTGATCTGTATGAAACAAGGAGGAGATGTTCTTCCTCACTTTCATACCAAGGAAAAAAGCTTCCACTCACTGCCCCCCCATCCCAGTGCAGGCAATGGAACCATGGTTCCTTGGTACTCCAGCAGTACCAGCAGCAGAGTTGTTGCTGGAAGCAACTCAAAAAAGGACTTGAAATGGAGCACACACCCTCCCCAACATGGTTTATTCTGTTCTTTTTCTCTGTCCTTTTTAGAGAAATAAATGTTTGGTTTGCTTCAAGAAAAGTTTCAGGCCTTTTCCAGCAGAGACTCACAAACTGGAAGCTATTGGAAGACTGAAGAAATTTGTTTAAATGTTGGAGGTTTTGTGCAAGGAAGGAAAGAGAACTTATGTTGTCTCCTCTCATGGCTGAGTAACAGTGGCACTTGTGATGGCAGCTTGATATCCTGCAGTTATATACACAGTTCAACAGTGATTGATCACTTCCTGATGACTAAAAGAATCAAATCTACATTCAGTACTGTTCAATAATCCACAATTTTAGTGCCAAAAGCGAAAGGAAAGAAGAAATAAATCCTTTCATATTTGAGGTAACATGGCAGTTGCAGCCTAATCTATTCTTAGCAAAACATAGGTGTTTCCAGGGTACATTTTTTAGCTGGAAATTGAGAGTGAAAAAATATAAACCCATCTCTGATACTTCAGTTTTCATCTACTCAATTACATTAAGTAATTTTGCATGTTGTTTAAAACTGGAAACCAACTCCTTAGCTGCTTTGATACTCTGCACTACATAGATGAGGATTTCAGCTCTGGTAACAGGCAAAGAAGCATGAATTGCTTGTTTTTGGTCAGTGGGGTTTAGAAGTGACTGATCCTTCCTGCATGAAAACTTTAAATGTCAGAACACAAGTAACTGAAATGTCTTCATAAAGGCATTAAAAATGGCTGTTAAAATTCACTCAGCCGATGTTATTTACATCAGTGGAGGGGATAAAGCTATCTTTTCTACTTTAGTATTTTGCTGACATTTTAGAACCTTTAGGAATGTTTTATTCTGTATGAACACTGTAAGATTACCTAAGGTGTCTTTTTAATTAAAAAAAATCCCAGCATATGGCTTTAGCAAGAGCCAACCAAAATAATGTGCAAATGTGTTTATGTGTGGATGGCTGTATTCCAAAGTTCAACGGTACTAAATTGGCAGCATTTTCTGAAAAGATAAGATTTACTGTTTGGAAACAGGACAAAAGTTTCAGCTTTGCATTCCTATTGCTAGCTAAAAAGAGATCAGTTTGCTTTTCATTTGCTATTTTAGTAGTGCTTTATTTATCTTTATTCCTTTGCTGCAAATATGTAGGCATAGCGTAATACTGTCTTCAACATTTAAGAGCTAAAGCTTGTGCAGAAATGAAAGCAATAGAGGATGAAAACTTCAAATGTATGGGTCAGAAAAGTGGTATTGCTCCTATTGACACAAACAGTGCAGGTTTAGCCTGTGAAAAAGCTGTGCAGTTTTGGTTTGCCGAGGGCTGTTGGTGATTCTAGACTGGATTTAGAAACCCGTTGCATAGCCTTTGATGAAAAGTAGCCTCTGTTTCTCAAAAATCATGCTGTTATATTGGTATCTGTTACACTTGGTAATGCCTAATGCAAACTGCGGCACTATACAAATAATGAGGACATATTATGCCAACAATTAGATTGTCTGCAAAATGGCCTAACTCCATTTGCATAATAATGAAATGGCCCACAAAAAGCAAACACACCAGAAAATGAGACTTTATGTAAACCGTCTGATACTGTGTGCTGGTTGCGGCCCTTAGAGCAAGTCTGTTTTTTGAAATTGGCTAACAACTTTTACCAAGTCAAAGACCACAGATAAGCATTGCATTGAAAAATAGAATATGTAAATATTTATAAATCAATCAGGTAACAAGAAATTATTTTTTTAAATAATGAGCCAAGAATGTTAAATCTATAAAATTGATTTGACAAGAGAAAGAATGCTTTGTTATATTGTGTGTATGTTGAAGGCAGACTTCAGCTCTCTTCTGAACAAACATCTGTGTCACTACACGTGCTGCACAACCCAGTGATTTTAGGTGGATCTAATGGCAGAAAATCTGCTTTTCTTCACCATGAATTTTCTTTCCTTTTCCTTATTAAATTGAAAATATACGCAATCTCACCTTCCTCAGTGTCTTAGCACAGGAAAACCTTTTTGTCTGCATTAGAGAACAAAGCGATTTTCTAAAGTGCTTCTCGGTTTTGTCAATGATTTCTTGGAGGATACATGTCACTCCTATCTCCAGGGCAAAGAACCTTTTAAACGAAATAAGGGACAGAGGCTTGAAATACCCAAAGTACCACTGAATGTAAAATGTAACCGTATTGCTTACCTTGCATCCTAATTTTATGGCTGATGTTACACTTGTTACCAAATTCACCAGTTAAGAATGGACTCTATCAAAGCTTGTGCAAAATGTAGCTTACTCACATACCTACAATGACTTTGGATACAAACTTGAAAAACCAACTATTATAAGATTATACCTGCAAAATTTAACACCAAAAAGCTAGAAAATTTCTAAAGTATGATTTCCCATGCAGATATCACAGCAAGAGTGTCTGGGCCCTGGAACAGGCTGCCTGCTGGCTTTTAAAGAGATTGTCGATTTTGAAAGCTCAAGAGAAAAAGATCCTGAGCAGCCTGTCCTCGCTATTGGCTTGGAGCAGAACATTGGCCTGCAGGCCTTCAGAGGTCCCTTCCAAGCTAAATTATTCCATGATTCCAGGCTCCTTCCTGTGTATGTGAATATACGTTCTAAGTCTCTAGTCATGTTTTGCTGCTAATTTTAGAGCAGATGCCTTCCTCGCCAAGAGTTAGTCCACAGCTGACTCCTGTCAGCTAAAACCTTTTTATGACAATCAGTGACTTCAGATTATGGCCTTGCAACACAGAATGGATCTGCTCAAGGGAGGAACCAGCTGTTTTATATGTCTTTTTATACTCATTGAGCATGTGGCTGCATAGTTTATTTACTGAATCCCATCCAAATCTTGCTCTGAGACAAATAATTGTCTTTTTTTTGGTGCACGTATTTTTATGATTTTGAAATGCTTAATGAATTCATCTTTATAAGCTATAAGTGATATTTTTATGCTGTCATAGGGAATAGCAGTATTGCTTCACATTTTTACAGATGGGAAGTGATGAAGACAACAGGACAACTTGCACGTAGAAAGTATCTGCTCAAAGTCCTTACTGATGGATTTGGGTCTTGAGTCCATCATGCTGATATAAGCAACTTTAGGCATGAATGCCATGTCTAATCTCAGGATCTGCTCTGTAAGGCACACCTTTCTCTTTTTCAATAGGATACAAGAGTGCTCTGAAGTGGTTTCACTTAGAAGGGCTGTGCCATTTCATTAATTACCTCATCTTTGAAATAGTTTTGACCTTTTGTGGACCAGTACAGGAAGATCTGTGAGTGATATTCTGAAAGCTACAGAAAATCCAATATATATCAAGTATCTATAGTGGAATTATTTTGTGATTTTCTTGTTAAATTAACATTATTCATATTGGTGGGTCGAAAATTGTAAAAATGGAATGCTGCAAAATGAAGAGCATAATTTTTCACCCAATTTGTGAATATAAAAGTCTGAAACAGTGCCACAAATAAAAGTACTTTTTCCAAATGCTACATTTTAAACAGTCCTTTCCAGATGTGGTGTTCAAAGACATCAGTATATGATTTTTCCTTTCTTTATCAGCCGATATCACTGAGAAACAAAGGTATGGGAGAACCAGCCATTGTCATGATAGTATGAAAAATTATATTTTAAGTTTAGTCAAGAGGTTTATGCAAGGTGGAGATAAGTTCAAACTATCAAATTCTGCTTTAAACTGAAGCCACCTTTCAATTTTTAACTTTGGAGAGCTCAAAGATGTTTAGAGATATCTGTGACACAAATCAATTTCTTGTAAAGACCACAGGTAAACAGAAAGGACCATGTTTCCCTCTTCACACACAATTACACCTGTGTGCATCCACAGATGTTTTTGCCCTCCTTATTCCATGAAATAGCACACTGGAGACCCTCCCGCTGTGACTTGGAAGTGGGTTCCTAAATTATACTGAATATGTGGGTGTGTCAGAAAAGCACAGAGTGTGCATGTGGAAATAATTGAACTCAATCGCAAAAACATTGATTTCCGTGGAGTCTGATTTCATAAATTAAGGGCAAACAGTTAAGTCTAAACATGTAAGAGAAGAGGGAAGAATTTGGGGAGAGGAAGCAGACACAGGAATATGCTCTCCAGTAGGTGGAGAGGACCAGAGCCCCCCAAATTCCTCCTGCTTCAACTCCAAAATAATCCAGATCTGCTTCCATGGCAGAGGTTGTTGCAGTAGAAGCTTTCTGTTTTGTCTGAAGAAAATTAAAATCTAGGGGCTATTGACTGCATACATTTATTTTGGAGCCTTAAGTTTTAGATCACAGACATATCACAGTGCAGCCCAAGTGCAAATCAAAGGCTACTGGAAATGCAAGTGCCTTAATACTCTATACACTTAATTTGAATAATGGCTGAAGGTTGACTTGTCTTATCCCAGACATTATTGTAACTTCTCTGCATTCATGTTTTACAGAGAAAAAAATGCAGAGAATTTAAAATGACCTTCTCAGCCATTCCCTATCTTTTCCTGTCTCTTGTGGTTTTTATCTGCTCTCTTTCACTAGGAAATGTTTGTTTATGTCCTAGATAATATAGTGTGGATGAAGAAAAATATTTCCTTAGTGTTTTCTCCACTAGCAGTCACTGCTGACTAGCAGAAGTTTCCATACATCACTCTTGCAGAAAGAGTGAAGAGTTACTTCAGCCATAGAGAGAAACAAACATTGTTAACAGGAAAATAAGACAACTGGGAGTATTATACTGAGCTAAATCATCCTGCTATAACACTACTGAGGAATTGCAATTCAGCATCAAAAATAATAAGGGCATTATTTCATCTAGCTTGCTTTATTTTCCTCCTACACAGGGCATTTTTATTTCTTTACAGTGTCTCAATCTGATCAAGAAAAAAGTGTATGATCTGCTCGGCTCTTAAACAAATAATGAAAAAATATGGATATTTCTTTGTTCTTTACCATCTTAACTGCATTATTTCTGTGCCTATGCTGCTGACAGTATTCAGCTTGGAGAGTTTTCACTGCCAGTCTGGACTGCTTATGTGGATTCATTCATGTCTATATTGCTGCAAGCACTCTAGAGAGAAGTGCTCTATCCACATTGCATTGCACTTGAAGGGATATCTCTCTCTGTACCACATGACAAAGAGCTTTGTGCCTTCTCATGGAAGTGCTTTACTAGTTCAATACTGAACGATCTTGCTGCTCATTAGCTCCCTGTGTAACATGTGCCTGCTTCAGTAGCCTCCACACAGGGGGGCAGCCAGGCAGTCTGTATCTGCTGCTTACAGCAAACCCAGGCTCCCTGCTGCATCATCTGCTGCTCTGCAGGCTGCTAGTAACTCTGATCCTTTGGCCACAGCTGCATTTTTTCCAGGCTGGTTGGGCACTTTTGCAGGCCATTGGCAGAACTCTCACTGTCTGCTCTAGCATCTGGCAAGTTGCTTGCATGTTGTGTGAGCAAGACATCCAGGAGGGGCAGCTACAAATGCAGTGTGCCAACCATGGTCAGTAGCATCAGTCTGGTGGCCTGCCTGAGTTGCTGGGGCCAACAGCTTTCCCATGATGTGGAGAGATTTGGGAGCTAGACAACCAGTATCCACTGCTCTGAGAGCTGAGGATCACAGTGAGCTCCTTGGGAGGACCTGGCAGCTCCAGATACATCCATTCCAGTCAGAGAGTTCATGGTTGTTGCCAACTCCTCCTTGGGACAGCCCTTGCTCAGTGTATTCTGACCAGAGGTTATGCCCCATCCCCAAAACACTCCTCTTTGCCCCTTGGGCAGTGTCTGCTGGCCTCAGCAGATGAGCCTGTGGGCTGTGGCCTCTCCCACCCTGAACAAAGGACATCTGCTGGGTTTGGGTTTCTTGTGGGTATTTTCTTCTCCCTTAGTCTTGTTTACTTGTCCCTCGACCTGAAGTAACTGAAGTGTCACTTTTATCTTACCTCAGGTTCCATTAGGTGGCTTAACTCACAGTCTGAAGTTCGAGTCAGGTCAAGGAGGGGTGGGCTTGGGTTGTCGCATCTTCTTTATACAGTTTTGCCATAATGGGTGAAACTCCTTCATAGAATGTTTAAGCCATTAACCATAAAATTCCAGTCTCTGACAGCCCTGATGTGCCCATAGCCCCTGTGAGGCTTTGGGCACAGTCCTACATGACACCCTGAGCCCCACACTGCCAAGCCCTGGCTTTGGAGGATGGCCCATGTGGGTCATGAGGGATCGGCCAGATGGATGCAGGCAGGGATCTGTCATCACTGCCTCCATGGCTGGGTGGAGGCTGGGGATGAGGGGTGCCCCTCAGAGCTCTGCCTTGGCACTGGGACTCTTGAATTGGGACTTCCCATGGGCTTGCAGGGGACAGAGAGCTGAGCGGGGCAGGGGCTGAGGAGAAGGGCTTGGGGATGCTGATGGATGAGAAATCTGGCATGTGCAAATTACCAGCTGCTAACGAGTTGGCACATGCTGAGGAGAGGCTGGACTTTAAGGGCTCCTGAACAGGAAAAAATTCTGGCTACATCTGGCACAACCTGTGTGAGAATGTTATTGGCTTTCCTTACAGACCAGCTGCTGAGGCATTTGGCCTTTCAGTTTTTGCATGTCCAGCCTGAAACTGGACAGTTGCCACAGTTGGACATGCAGCAGAGAAGACAGATAAACATAAAAGTACTCCATTTGTGGTTATGTGCCTACAGGAGCCTGCTCACTCACTGACACAGCAGAAGGCCATACAGGGGGTCCACCCAGTCCTCACAAAGCATGTAATACGACATTTTACATTACTTTACAAAAATGTGCTGTTTTCATTCTGGAAATCAAAGAGCACATAAAGAAAAAAAACCCCTGTAATCATACACAATGTATCCTGAACTTCATTTGCAGACCATTCAGGCTGATTGATCATTGTAAGAATACAGGGAATGTGAGAGCATCTGCTTCATTAATTATCCGACTATTCATTATAAATGAAATAATAAATAATAATAAAGGTGATAAATTGAACACACAGATACACAAATCTGACAGGTGATAATTGAGACAGTAACAAAAAACAGAACTCCTCAGACAGTGATTGATGGTTCACTGAAAAACTACTCAGGCACAGTCTTCAAGCGGGTCAAGCTGAACCATGGAACAGATAAGCATGTGGAAAAAAGGCTGAGTATTATGGGATGCTTGGGGGGCTCTGTGACTTTACAAAACTCATTATGGAAAGCCTAAAGGAAGGCCCAAAGGCTGAGAAATTATGTTCAGGGTGGATCTAAGAGGAATAAACTCGGGAAAATGTAGAAAAATGGGCTCTCTAAACAGTCTGCTGGTCAGTTAGCTTGTCTGTGCCCTGCTCCTGATCACCTCAATCTAATTGCCGATCTTCCTACTAAATAATTTTCCTTAACAAATTTTCTTGTATAAATGCCCTGTCTATCCGGTGTGAGAGTCTCATAGGGTATATATGTCAGTGTGTGGAGACACTCATATGCAAAAGATTTCTGGGTGTCTGCAATTGTAGATAGAGACATAGAAACCTCTGCCATCATTCCTTCAACTCCTCATGCAGCTTCCATGCATAGCTGGATGTTATCTAATGTCACAAAGTATGGTTTTATTATGACGTGATTCTTTTGTGGGGTAGAACTCCCAGGAGGGAGGGAGGGCAAATGATCTGGCTGGCATAGACTGAGAGGACTCTGCTAACTGCAGTAAGATTTACTTGAGTAGTCTCAACACTAGCACCTGTATGGTGGGTTTTCCGAAAATCCCTTCCCCACAACTATCCCAAGTTTGGACCCCCAGGGAGCTGGTTAGTTCACTCCAAGGTAGGACTCAGAAGCAATCTAACAGTGTGGATAACTTGGAGCCATATGTTTGCATTCCAGGCAGTAGTTCTTTCCTTGCAATTGAAGGATACCAGCAATTTATTGAAATTCCATTTAAAAACAAGTGTTTAAATACTCGAAATAGTAAAAGATTCTATTTTTGATGTTGTAAAGGTTATTTACAGAGACAGCTGCAGTGATAAGTCAGAATAATGCTGCATGACATTGACATATATTTCACCTCATTTGTAATAGCTGCCATGAACAGGCCTGTTGAGGTAAATGGTGAATGCACCTTGGCATTTCCAGCTTCAAAAGCCACAGTGAAGGATTTATTACCACTGCAACTTTCTAACACTGCTCTGGAAGGATGAAAAAAAGAGAACAGCTTAAATGACATCAAGATGGAAGTATTCTGAAAAGAGAAATAAAATTATTAACCCATTCATTCTTTTCAGAGACTGCAGCAGTCAAAGAACGATCCTTTCATACAGTCTGTACTAGCACGCTATAACTCAGAGAAGCTGTTAAAAACATAACCAAGGACATCTTCTGCACTTCAAAAGTTTCTCTGAGAACAACTATCATGAAATGTAACAGTTTAAACTAGCTCAGTGCCATTTCTCTCAGCTAATTTCAGAGCCAAAAATACAGGCCTCTCCATAAAAAATAATTTCTTAGTGTTTATGCCAAAAATATGTGCCAGATCCTATAAATAATCACTTGAATGAAAATATTTTATTTTTTAAAATGGCACATCTGAGCTTAAAAATCCAAACTGTGTGAAGAAATATTTTCTTTAACACCATTTTTGTGGCTTTGTTTGTCATCTACTTATTTTTCTAGAATATGTATTATTATTTTTAGGAAACAACAGTCATCTATTCCTTCAGAAGATACTTCTTGATTTTTAAGGCTTGGTAACATATCACCATTTCCAAATGTGCATAGTAGAAATTTGTAGTGTTTTGCAGAATGGAGTTAAAGATTGGTCAGATCTGTGAGGTGAGCTCCAGAAAGAAGTGCTGAGCAGGAAACCTCCTTGTCCATCTCTCTGCACACAATATATATCATCCAGACATACCTTAAAATTGTCGTTAAAGAGAAGTCTCTGGAATATCTAGAATCATGCTGGTCTTCAAAACATAACCTTTCACACCAAGGCTTTGGGAGAGTCAATACTGCAGCAGCTTTTTTAAAACAAGTCTGGGTAACTTGATATAACTTGCCTTGCCAGAGTGTCACGAGTAAAACAGGCCTGCACTATGGGAAAGTTCAATGAATTATTTTATTTTTAATTAAGATAAACTTTTAATTTCTGATTCTGAGGTATTGAGAAACAAAATTATTTCTCTCTATCATATCTTGCTCCCTACTCCTGTTTTCTGCTGCTCTTTCCTTCTTACTCATTCCCTGTTGTCTGCTGTGGTTATTTCACTGGCTCCAGTTCCTTCAAGGTTGCACCTGCTCTAGCAAGGAGTGCACAAACATTTTAAGCAGTTTCCAGCTCTTTCCCTTCAACTTGTCATCTTTCACATCCCTCCTCCTGTATCTTACTTTGTGTCCTTTCCTGTGGGTGGCCTCACATCTCTGGTGTCTCCTGACACTAGCAGGAACCCATTCTGTCTTTCCCACCTCTATCCCTTAAAATATATATTTCAGCAGGAGCATTGTGTTCATTTGGCTGATGTTTTGGCATGAAGTGGAATGGTGTTGGCTTTTGCCAAGCCAGTGAGAGCTGACTGACCAAGGAGGTTCATCCCCTCCTTCTACTCAGGGCATCCCACAGCTCCTCCTACACCAACCCTGCTGGTTATGCCCAACACAGAGGGCAGGGAGTAGCAGGAGAAGGCTGCTCTGCCAGGCACAAGTAGCCAGGGGCACACCCAAGAACAGAGCAGTCGAAAGTCAAAGGGAACTCAAGGGAACAATCCCGCAGACCTGAACAGGGTGAGCAGTGCCAGCGTGGTGACAGTCACAAAGTCCAGTCACAAGCGCAGATCCCAGTAAGTTCATGATGAGTAAGAAATCAAACAAGGAAGCCAAGCCAGCGAGGCACAGCCATAATCCAGGTCAGATCCAGACAAAGTAGCCACTAACCAGGTTATTCACCAGTAACCACTGAGCCACAGCTCAGTGCTCTCCAGGGAAGTGATGAGGCAGATGCAAGGACAAGGCAGGAAATCAAGTCTGTCAGCATTAGGGTCCTGATCAAGAGCATACATGCCAGTCACACCCAGAATATTCTTCAGGATTTCTCCCATCACAGAGGCTGCTTAGTCTGTAGATGTAGATTACTTTTTCTCCTAAACAAGGACAATTTGTATTCTAGAGCTCATTATTTTCTGTTTTATAAAATGACTTTCATTTTGGTGGAAGATGGATATTTGGTGATACTTGGAACTACGATCTCTCTGCAGAGCAGTGACTGTATTCTCAGCTAGGCAGTAGCTTGATCTTAATATCCTTGTAGAGCAGCACTGCATGCAAAGCACGCTTCCCAGGAAGGTACCAGCACCCTAAGAAACTGCCTGACACCATAATCTCCTTTCATAGTGCATGTTGCCTGTCTTCTGTTGATAATAATTTCTCATTGTTGTTATCCTGGCTCAAGTTCAAAGCAGTGATCTAGAAATGAGACTGTTCTCTCTTATCAGACCCAGGAGCCATTCCAGCTTCCATCTCAGAAAGGATGGTGTTTAATAGCAATCATTTAATTTTGTAGATTTCTATAAACAACCTTAATTATGTCATTAGAATTCTCAAGGCTAAAAGGTAGCATTCCCAGTTCAAATTATCACATTAAACACGCATGGTCTATTCCAACTAATTGAATTAATTTCCTGTTACAAGAGAAAACAAAAAGAAAATATTTTAGACCTGAGTTTACTTATGCTGCTATTATTTTTACTTTGGATTTCAGAACTGAATGAACCTATACATTTTTCTGACTGGACTTTCTCTTCTCCCTTGACAAACAGTAAATTTGATAAAAGTATTTTCTCCTGTCATACCAGTGAATTTCCTAAAGTGGCCTTCAAATACAGTGTTGTTTACCTTATAGTTAGGCTGTATAAAATAACTATTTTTTGGCAAACTAATGCAAACTTAGAAATAAATTTTCTGTAGAATAGAGGAATCAAATGCATAAAAAAGCAGAAATTCAGCAGAGAATTATTTGAATTTGAAGTTAATTTTAATTTTAGTGTGTGCCCTGTATTTCAGGAAAAGAAAATTGCTAATATTTTTTTCCATTCCTCAGAGCTTTCTTAAAACATAAATGGTATTCTAGACTTATAGTTTTAAATTAGACTCATTGTGAAACTATACTACTAGGTCCAAGAGCAAAATTAAGTTATATATATAAAATAATCAATAATAAATTGCAATGAACCTCCTGAGTTCAGCCAATTAATTGTTGTAGCAAAATAAATCACAGTTTAATAACTTTGAAGTTATTAAATGCACATCAGTGAACAACATTCACATTTGTTGTCAATCCCAAAAGACCGAGATACACATAGCTCCATTTGGTTGTAAAAAGAATCATTTATTTCACATTTTCCAAGACTTTATTGGCGAGCATTAAATTAATAGCTTTCATATTGTGCTAGGGTATCTGAAGGTCCAAACCAGCACCTTTAGTCCACAAGTTATTTCCACTGCAGTTAATATCTGATATGGTTAAATAAGTGCTAATTTGTAGAACCCCATGAAGTCACAATCAGGCTTTGTCATTGTATTATCAAATTTGCTTTCTTTTCTCACTGCACTACAGAGCTTTATTATTTGCAATGGCAACCTCTTTGAGTCTCTGGACTACAACTGACAGACATTGATCTCTGTAATACCTTTCCAAGAAAAAACATCTATCAATCTGCTTCTGACCAAGACTGAAAACTAATGGTGCTAAACTTTTTATGCAAGGTTCAGAAAGTAAAAGCTGACACATGGATAATTACTTACTGATGCTGATAGTCTTGGCTCTGCTTGAGTTGCCTGCATCAGTTCACCTGGATTATTTACTCAGCTCTCTGTGCTGGTTTAAGTTATATGCCTTTGGGCCAGACATTGTCATTCTGTGTATGGCTGCCTGACCTCCAATCCACAGTTTCAGTACCAATGCACGTTATCAGTACTACGAGTAATCATACATTACAGCAGTTTAAATTGATCCCTAAAACTGAGAAATACAAGTCCTGAGTCACCTGACCTGACTTTGAATTTAGACCTATTGCAATCTGGGATTTAGGCCAGATGACTTCAAAGCCCCTTTTCAATTTAAATTATGCCATGCTCCTGTCATCCAGGGTGTTGTCAATTTTACATTTACTTGCCCATAATTATACTTCCATAAATTAAATTAATTGCTGATAATAACCCAGTTTATTAATATCCCAGCACCATAGTGACTGAAAAGTGTTGCTAAATGTGCATTGCATCTCCATGAAATAAAAGATGTGCTACTACCTTGGTGAAAACCTAAAGTGGTAGGAAAGTATCTTACCTTCCAGTAAAACAAACAAACAAATAAACAAACAAACATGCATTGGTTTAATTTCTCTGTACATATTAGTAGCAGTAAAGCCATATCTGAAGTTTGGAGAACTAGGCAAGATCTCTTTCACAGAGAGAATATCATAGATAGAGTTAAAATACCACTTTGCTGCAATTCTCTTTTATACTGAATGGAGACATTTTACTTTTTCACTAGCAGCACCTGACATTAGCAACAGAGGTTGCTGAATACTGTAAAATCTGACAGTAATATCTTCCTGATTTTTGACTGTATTCACTTCTGCTGTGTTTGTATATTGCCTTTCGCATGTGGTTTCTATAAGCTCTTGTGGTGCTGTGCATAACATATGAGACTTCTTGAAGAAATCACAATGAAATAACAGTCAGCAGTACTTAAGGTACTTAAATTTATTTTAATCAATGTGACTGCTTAAAAAGAGACAATTTCACAATCATGCATCAATATTGTTTTAGATATTTTAAATGAATCTTAAATTTCAGGTATTCTCTGGAGAAAATGTTGCACAACTGTTACATAAAGAGAAGTTGTCATGTGATTGCATGTTCAAAGACAGGCACTAATGTTTTCAAAGGTCAACCACCTGCAAATACTCTCCAAGTAGACTTATTATGTTGTTTGTTGAATGTATTCAAAGATATTATAACTACTTATGTGTGTTTTGAAAAATGGATGTCATGGTTTAACCCCAGCGTGGCAACTAAGCTCCGCAGAGCTGCTGACTCACTAGCCTCTGATGGGGTGGGGGGAGAGTCAGATAAGTACAAGTAAGAAAACTAAACCATACTATCCTAA
Organism: Sterrhoptilus dennistouni; assembly: GCA_013397095.1. Lineage (NCBI taxonomy): Eukaryota > Metazoa > Chordata > Aves > Passeriformes > Zosteropidae > Sterrhoptilus > Sterrhoptilus dennistouni. The sequence goes on along the minus strand of VWZU01017663.1, from coordinate 1,691,491 downwards.
AGCCCCCCTCCATCTCCTGTGTCAGAAACTGTCTTTATTTTAATGTTAGAAATAATCAGTTATCTTCCTTAGGTTTAGATTCAACTGTTAACATCATTTTTTATTAGTGTTACTTTGTTAAAAAAATGAAGCATCAGAGGTACTTTTTAATAAAGTGTCTTCCATATTGAAATATTGAATATCAATATTTCAGCACCATATTTCAGATAAACATGTAATTTAAAAAAACCTATCATATTTCAATTTAGCAGATTTTTTCTCATATTTTTTGGCAGCAATTGCGAATGTTTATACATCTTTACCAGAAATTACCTCCTCTGGATAGATTGCTAGACATCATAGTTAATTTCTGACATCAGAAAAAGTTCAGATTTTAATACTTCTATATAATCAACTTCAAATTATTTCTATAACCAAGGATTGCTTTCTGCTGTCAATATGCAGAGCAGCCAGGCATCTAATTCTAAAGAAGAAAGATAACCTAGGTTTTTAAGAGGATTTTTCTGGTTTTGATAATAAATTTCAAAGTACCTGAGAGATAAACATGAAATATAATGGGATTACTTTACCACTAGTTAGGCATAGGGCGTATTCCACAGGTCAGTAGATAAAGGTGTTTGTATTCAGATGAGAACAGAGAGCACAGAAAAGAAGCACATCTGGTTCTTGGCCGTGTCACCAGGGAGAATCACCAAATCCTCTGGGTAGATCAATAAATGCCAACAAGCATAACTAATGATCCCAAGATGTAGGCATTTGAAACTGGAAGCTGAAGTGGGGTTGGGGCTGCTGTTCGTTCTTCAGTTCAGGGAAGGATGAGCCAACAATGTTGACAGCCAGTCAGTGATGATGGAGATGGTGCACCACTGCTTTGACAACACTTTGACCGGCCCTAATCAGCACTGGCATCTTGCCTGTCATTGTGAAGGCTGTGACAAAGCACTGAAAACACACAGTATGTTTGTATAGGGAATTATCTTGAACTTTTTAAAACCCAAATAGACAAAAAGGAGGAAAAAGGGGGGGGGCGGGGGCTCGGGGGGCTGGAAAGAAGCTCAGAATAAGAATCAAGTTAAAGACTTGTCCATAAAAAGAAATAAAGATTGATTTTTAATCAACAGAGAACTCTTTAGAAAAGAAAGAATCAGCCAAAGTCTATATAAGTGATTTTAAAGAAGAGGAATTATACAGCAACAACAAATGGCCATACAGATATGGTGTCATATGAGAGACAAGCAGAACTTCAGTAGCCAGATGGTAACAGAATCCTGCAGAAATTGTCTGATTGCTTTTCTTCGCAGTAAGAATTTTTTTTTCTTTTGTTTACCTTATTTTAAGACACTATTTATCCAAACAAGGACTTTTCATTTTATTCCATGACATCTTAATTTCCTTAAAAGCCTCTAGGTGAGATGCTTTGTCAGAAGTTTTTCAGAAATCCATTTTGACTCATTTATCCTCCTGTTTGTTTAATGATTCAAAGAACAGCAGTGATTTCTTCCAGTCTTTTTTAAAAAAAACTGTGTTGACTTTTGTTAACTGGATAATATTTACCAGTGCTCACCACTTCTCTGCTTTATTAAATTTCCTGCTCTTGGGTCCTTAGAGACATCAGGTTTACAGATCTATTGCTCTCTGGACTGCCCTGGAAGCCTCTTTAGAAGCTGATGTCAGACCAAGACAATTTCAAGCAAGAGACACAATGCCAACCTTTACACTTCTACAGTTGGCTCCATTCATTTTTTATAACTCTTGGATAAATGCCATCTGGATCTGATAATTTTTTTTTTAAATTGTGCATTTATAAATTTGTTTCTTACTTTATTTTATAGTCTTCCATTTTCAGTGAATGATCTGATTATTCCCTCAGAAAAAAAGGGATCAAGCATGGGAATTTTCCTAGATTCTGTCATAGTAAACTCAGAGAACTGATTTAGTGCCTGTGCAACATCCTGATTTTTTTGGAGTCTCCTTTCCCATGTTGTTCTCCAATTAGTCCAAGTTACTTGAAACTAAGTTTTCCACTCCTAATGTACTGTGAGAAAAATTTATTATCTTTTATTCCTTCTGTTAACTGCTCTTCAGGGACTTTGTACTGTGATTTTGTATAAAGAGATTATACCATCAGAACTTTTAATTTAAGGTAAATAGCCTAGGAAGCATTTTTAGCTAGAAAATGTAAACTGAGTACATCTAAAACTTGATGGGTCAGAATCATTAGAAGGAAAAAAATCTAAAATTTAGCTTCTTTTAAAGGAAGTGTTCATAAGTAATATGCTGTTATTTAAATGAAAGCACATTGTGGACACTCACAATTCACAAGCACCTGTGAACAAACAATTCAATGGACATCTTCTCATTAGATCGACACCTAGAGCATGACAATGTCTTGGGCATCCCTGATGCGTTATTGAGAAGGATAGGAACAAAGAGGTCCCTTCCAATCTTATTCAACCCTTCTGTGATTTTATGAAAATATATTTATTCAGAAGAAAAGAAAAATAAAAGCATTTATTTATTTTTAAAATAGTCAGCAAATGGGAACAAATTAATCATTGCAAAAAAAGAAAATCTCCCACCTAAAAGAACTATTTTTTATTTATTATTGTTATACAAATGTTGAAAGTCTAATTGTGTTTTAGACATCTTATGAATTTGCAGAAAATATTTAAGTCCTACCATTTAATTTCTAGTATTTTAAATCAGCCTGAGAATTTGCCTTCTCTAAATGCCACACCTGCTTAAAGATCTTAGAAAGAGGTAAAGAGAAGGAGGGGAAATAGAAATGAAATAAATAGAAAATAATAAATGTGAAGGGGAAATATAATTCTGTACATGAGGAAATAAAGGACTTAACATTATTTTATAATGCCCAGCCATAAAATTGGTGTTTTAAAATTGTGTATTACTGATGTTTGGAAAAGAAGAGGAAATTTGCAAAGAGAAAGGGACACACCCTTTGTTAAACTCTTTTATCAAACATGGGCCAGCATGTTTATCACTTGAAACAGCTGCTCACTTAGTATCTCTGGTATCATGGTAGTGCTAGGAGTGTATTAACAGTAGTTGTAACTAATAATTCCTTGCTCTTACATGTTACATCCACTGAATTTCAAGTGCTTCCTAGAAGGAGGTTGAGACCATTTATTCTATGGTAAAGAATAGAAAGAAATATGTGGTGAAAACCTGATAATTCTTAAGTTGTAAAATCACAAAGACAGTAATTTATGTTATTCAACCAATTTTTTGTCCTTAAGATTTCAGATTTCCAATTTATTTTTAGTGTAATGTAAACAAAACACATACAAGCACTTGTGAATACACACACACTATTTAAAACATTATTTAATAAACCACGATGATCTCTGTCCCAGGAAGATAAATCAGGTAGAGTTATGAGGTGGACAGAAGTACAATTTTTCTAATGGTGAGCACAAGGTCTCTCTATAACTCAAGAAAGCTTTAAATCCAGAACAGAATATATGAACAGAATGTAAACCTGATTTAACTTTTAGAACAGAGGAAACTCAAAATGGCAAAGTCAGGACAGAAAAGTAGGTTTGATGAATCAATGTTGTCCTACTGCTGTACCCTTAGAGGATATGCCTTTGCTCTTGTGTTTGGTTTCTATTAACTCAATGTCTTGCTCGAAAAAACATATTCTTGTGTGCTCCTCTTCAGTCCTCATGGAGATGACACTCATCTCATAGATGTGCTTGCTCCTATTCCTCCTCTTCTCTTCAGTCCCTGCTCACCAAGGAAGCCTCCCCTCCAGATTTACTCTGAAGTGTCCGCCTTCTCTTCGGAAGAACCCTTGGGGAATGATTCCACGGGGATCACGCAACCTTACTCTCCCTCTTCCAGAGATTTTCTTGCCCCAGTCCTTTCTCTTCTTAGAAGAACATGTTTCATAACAAAGTTAAAAAGAACAAACCAAACCAAACAATAAAAAGAAATTCCAGAAAACTTCAAACAAACAAATAAAAGAAACACATGCTGTCCACTATTTTAAACAACATTTAGATAAAAGAAGTCACTCTAATTAAAAAAAAAAAAGTCACTCAGCCACAGCAAGAACTCATGGAATAGTTATTTGGTGGTTTTGAATAATTTGATGCATTTTAAAATAAGTGGATTTTTTTATTTCCTAAAGCGATTCTTATCAGGTTTTGTTTGAGTTACTGGGGCATTCTCTTCATGGTGTTCTTATAATATTTTATTTCAGTGTTTTAGTTCAATTACCTAATGGCTTCTATCTATGTATCTAGGTATAAAAACCTACAGAGATATATACATGACTTTTCCAGTTAAGATTCTATTGCTTAAAGAAAACTGGTACTATGGAAAACAGCAAACCAGCAGCACTGCAGATAAGAAGACAAAAATACACAGTATTGAATATTGGTATGCAGAGCAGAAACAGGCTACTCCTTCAGCACTTCATGATTAAACCTTTGATGCTTACAGGCACACTAACTTTGACATTAACATAAAAATGCCTGGTTTAAACAAAGGAAAATAACCAGAAATTTGTCTGTTGGTTAATTTACTCACTATAGAATAGATTATTCATCACTGTCATACAGAGCCCAAGCCAAGCTACTGCACAATATCAGCATGGTTGCAGTTAGTCCAAACACAATTTTCCTTCAAAGGCAAAATCTGTGTGTTCTCAAAGTCACATACGGACTCTGGTTTTACTTTAGCCAGGCAACAAAACCCTGCCCAAGCAAAGGGCAGGCAAAAGCTGCAGTGCAATTCAGGTTTCCTGAAGACTCACTGTGGGTGACAAAAATAGTACAGGCTATTTTGTCAAGAGATCCCGCATATGTAGCCATAACAAGTGTGAGCTATTTGCAACTGTTTAGGTTATACATTTTTGAGAAGAAGCTAAGTGATGCAGCAGTCTGGAACAGTGATGATGGGGCAAATCCTTCGACATGAGATGATTGATTAGTGCAGGCAGGGAATAAAGAATAAGTGCATCATATCAGATGTAAAAGAAGAGAACATGTATATTAAATTGAATGGGGAAACAGCTGGTCCCTCACCCTTCCTTTTCTGCAAGGACAAGGATATATTCTGAGGATTTGCAGCCTTAGAAATGTTCTGTATAAGGTTGGAGCCTTTCCCTCTGCCTTTCCACGTATGAATTAAAACACTAACTGTGCAACAGGAGCAGTGTGTATCTGAGAGGAGGGCCATCTGTCTCACATTGAAACAGCATTCATTTCATGGTCTGATTCAGCTGAGGATGTCTCATTGAACAGTATTGGTCGCACCAGACTTCTCCAAGACCCCTGCAGCTGAACAGACCCAGGTTTGTCATAGCCACTTTGCACCTGCCCTCCCTTCCTCTTTCCAGTTGAGACTGGCAACGCTGTTCACTGAAGTGGATACAAATATATGTAGGAAACAAAGATTATGGAGACAAGAATTACGACCCCCTTAGAATTTCTTTGTGTCTGCTCCAAACTCAACTCTTCTCCCTCATACCAGAGGGAGAAATTAGAAAAATTTCTAGAAATTAGTCATCTGAGTTCAGCAGCAGCTGAGTCACAGCTTCATTTCATAAGTGGATGAGAAGAAAGTGGTATCAGCAGACCTCACTCCTCCCACAGACATTTGGTCTGTCACCTTGAGGAGTGCAATCCAGAAGGTTCCACAGGACAGCTATTCCACAATGAATTTGAATTGACAATAGGTCCACAGTAAGGAGGAAATTTTTGTTGGAAAAGAGTTATGAACAATCTCAGGCATAACTGGACCCTGCAATATCAGCTCCCCCTTACTCCTAAGAAGCAGAGTCCCTTAACATTCCCAAAAGGAAGCTTCATATGCCTATGCAGAAAATGCCTTGTCATTCCCTCCCTGGTGAATAGATTGGTCTTGAGCATGCAGGAGATAGAACTGGAGAACTTTCTGAGGTTGGAAAAGACCTCCAAGATCATTGAGTCCAACTGTTAACCCATCCCAACTGTGTTCACCACTAAATCATATTCCCAGCTGCCACATCTACGTGCCTTTTGAACACTTTCAGGGAAGGTGATTCCACCACTTTCAGGGAAGTGACCTGAAATGCCTTACCATCTTCAGAGAAGAGATCAGTGATTACAATGCCATTTTGTGTCTCCCACAGCACACCTCTTGTTCTCACAGTTGTGTATTTCAGAGGCAAGCAGAGCAATGCTTTATTATCTCTCACCAGAGACAAGAGGAAGCCTAAATAAGATGAATACCAATATAAATACTGAGCAAAGACACACACCTTGTTCTTATTGGAAATGCTAATACATAAGATACACAGGAATTCAAATCACATATTTAATTTTTTGTCTCCAGCAATCCTATTTTATCAAACAATGTCTCAGTTTTATCAAAATACTCAGTTTTCAGAGGTATAGAGATAATCCTGGTTCCTTGTCTATCTGTTAGGAGCTGCTGGCCAACCTTCAGTCTGACACTGATGCATTTGGATATTTATTTATGAATGCACAGCTGCTGATAGAACAGTTTTAAATATCACACATTAAATTTCCAAGATATCTTTAACATTTTCAAGTGAAATTTTTGATTCCTTCTGTGTTCATCTAAATCTATTTTATAAACTATCTGGGTTATATATATATTTTTTTTTTTCACCCAGCTGAGGCAAGCATCATTTCTTCAAATAATTTCTCAATTGTGTTAACTATTTTTGGCTTCTTAAAATATTTTTGGTTTCTAAAATATTATGATCCAACATTGTCATAATTTTTACAAAATCAAAATATTTTAGCCCTCATCCATCAAAATTACATTTTATTTTAATAATTTTAGAGAAACAGATATTGGATTGTTTGGATACATTTCCAGCTCTAAAGAAAACTTTTACAATTATATGTTTATCAGAATGGGTGGAGGATAACTAGAAGTCCAGATTCTTGTTTTGTTCCTTGGCATATTTAAAAGGACTGAGTTTTTCATATGAAAGCACTGAGAAACAAATGAGAAACAGCTGGCAAAAACAAGGAGAATTTGGGAAAATTAGGATTATGCATTATGTGTTCTATGTCTTGAGCCAAGGAAGCCTCTGTGACCTACTACCAATGTATTAGTTTACACCTAATCTTGTATAAATACATGAAGATGGAAATTTCTTTGACATTGAGATTGATTCAAAACACTGACTAAAGATGGAGCAAACTGCAGGTCACTAAAAATAGAGGACTCACATCAAATATGTTTGAAAACAGGTATCAGAATTGTGGCTCTGCGTCTCCAGGATATACCAGCAAACAGTATCAAATATAGTGTCCATGGACTTTGAATGCTTGTAAATTAAAAGGATTCGCTTCTTTACATACAGAATAAAAGGCTAAATGCTGTAGATAACACGGGAGGAAATATGATATACTTGTTTCCCCCACTGTTTTAAGAGAAGTCAAACTCTTCCTCCTTCCTGATTCATCTGAATATTTGACAGTTTTATGGGTAAACAGCTGATATTAATGACTTTCTTGCACTTTATATTGATTTGCAGCACCATTGTGAGTCTTGTTCTTACATACGTAAAAGCTGAAAATAATAGAAATATAATTTTGCGCATTTTGAATGTTATCTCTATTTTGTCACACAGGAACAAACTACTCAATAAAACTGTGTGGGAAGTAGTTGTATGTAACCCCAGGCAACATATCTGAAAATGTCAGATGAATACATCAGTGTTTCGCAGCAATCTCCTGCTGTGAAGGTTTCCTCATGTTTCATTTAAACAGACAGTTTTGTTGCCATATAAAACACTAGGAATACTCAGAGCTTGAATTCTGTTTTGAACAGAGAATCTTACCAAGGATTAGGGAAAAATTCTCATAAGTGCATCACAGAGCAGCACACAAAATACGGACACACATTATATATACATATACAAAATTCTATGTATTTTTAGCGATAACTGCACCATAATTTTGAGCCTGATATCTGTTTTGATAGAAATGGTAACAGAAGTTTTCCCTTACCATGTCTTCCAGTCATACTGACATAGATGCAAATCAGATTACTGTGTATATAGGTGCTGCTTAAAAATATTTTCATTTTTTTACACAAATGCATTGCAACATGTTGCCTGTTATCCTGCTGTTGATAGAAAATGACAAAAAGCCATCACAGATATCTTAGAAAACCAGGTAAGTTCATGAATACCTTAAAGCCGCTTAGGAGGTTCGTTTTTTGTTGTTTGTTGTTTTGGGTTTTTTTCAATAATGTCCAGGGTTTAGCTGCGATAGAGTTAATTTTCTTCACAGTAGCTGGTATGAGGTCATATTTTAGATTTGTGCTGAAAACAGCGTTGTTAACTCAGGGGAGTTTTAGCAATTGCTGAGCAGCCCTTACACAGAGCCAAGGCATTTTCTGCTCCTCACCCCACCCCACCAGCAAAGAGAAGGAGGGTACACAAGGAATTTGGGAAGGGCCACAGTGGGACAGCTGACCCTGACTGACCGAGGGGACATTCCATACCATATGGCATCCTGCTTAGCATATAAAGCTAGGCACAAAAGAAAGAAAGGGGAGACATTTGGAGTGATGCAGTTTGTCTTCCCAAATCGCAGTTATATGTGATGGAGCTGGAGCCTTGCTTTTCCTGTGATGGCAGAACACCTGCCTGCCCATGGAAAATGGTGAATGAATTACTTGTTTTGCTTTGCTTGTATGTGTGGCTTTTGCTTTTCCTTTCAAACTGCCTTTATATAAACACACAAGTTCTGTCACTTTCATTCTTCCCATCGTACCCTCCATCCCATTGGGGAAAGAGAACATTAAATGCCACCATTTGCCCCTTCTTCTACACAATTCCTAAATCCTGCAGAAAGACATTAATTATTGTTTCTTAAGCAGAGGAAGTGTGAGTCCCTAATTTCTAAATTATGTAAAACACACTAAAATTTGGAGTGAGGTCCAGCTATGTTCGCCTATCTGCGATTTCACACAGAAAGCTTTTAACATTGACCGTTTCGTATGAAAATAGAACCCATGGGAGGAGATATAGCTGTGCACACCTTTACCTTAAAACTGAGCAAAGCTTTCTACAAGTTGTGCAGCAAAATGAAATAATCAGTCAACTATTGTGGAAATTGCTTTATGTTCTGTAATGTTTTGCACTTTGGTTGGTGCCAAATGAACACTAGCGAGATTTAGCTAAAACAAACTATGAGAAAGAACAGGGAAAGATAGAGAGCAAAGAGAAGAAATTCAGAAGGCTGGGTTTAGACTACAGAATTCATTGGGGTTTTTATGTATCTTTCAATCCTAAACACAGAACTCACTCTTACTCAGCCACTCATGGGGAACAAAATGAGCATAAGAATCATCGATGCAAAGACACCCAATTCACGTGTAGCTGAATGTTTCTGTACATTCCACGTTCCTGTGAGGAGTGAGCCATTCTGATAAATCTCTCAAATAATGTGCCTTGCTAGCAAAGATTTTTGTCACTTCAGTTTCTTTTGTTAGCAGAGTTGAGAGAAAAACAAGGCTTTCAACCCATAAGAAATTGGCTTTTTGTTTATTACCCAGTAGTGGAAATTCTTATATCTATATACAGTGAAACTGATGTCTGCAAGAAGGCCTTGTGGTAGGATTCAACACTAAAAGAAACAAAATGCAGGGTTTTCTCCGTTTATAACATCTGCGTTGTTATAAACCTTATTTAGTATCTAAAGCTGGACTGGATCAAAGTCCTCTGGAAAAATTTTCCCAGACCTCTGGCTGGATTGAGATCCTTTGACAGGGAAGAAGAAAAGGAAATCAGCAATAAAGACCCAAGGAGAGGTGATACCAAATAGTAAGTGATTGATGATTTTGCTGTGTAGAATACCTGGGTAAAGGTCAAAGCTGTTGTGAGTTGCACACAGGAAGAGGGTATCAACCTGTTACTGTTGATGGATGTTATTAATGGTATCTTATTTATGTTATTTATGGTATAGTTCTGGGCTGTACCTCAGCAAAATCTGAAAATAAATATGGAGAAAAATTATAAAAAACTCAAGATGCTGAAGAAGCAACCTCAGAGGAATGATAAAGTAAGTGAAATGATGCAGTTTTTTAATGGGGGCAATACTAAATCAGGCACAAAGCTTAAGTGGAAGATTGATATTACAGAGTGAGAAGGTTAAGTCGAGGTATTTCATGAGAGTGCAATACAGATGTGATGATATCTTAAGTTACCACAACATTAAACACAGGCAAGAGGCAAGCTGACTATGGAGCCCCCATGCTTCTCACAAACTACAAATATAAATATCTATGCTTTCTACCCTCCTCTATTCTTTAGAGAGGAAGCATATTCTACCTCTAGAGTTATTCTAAAATTAAAATAAGAATGTCTGAATTTTTCTAGAGCACAAGGGCTTGGTCAATTCAGCTACTCTTGCATCTCAGTTTAAACAGTTTGATATTACTAAAAGAGAGAGTAGGCAGCAATCAAATCCCACACCTCTCTGACACCCTTTGAAAGGAAGCAGTTGTACTTCTAAAGAGAACTCTGCTGAGCAACAGGGAGTTTGCTGGTAAATACTGTTGCAAATATGTAATTGAACGGCTTTCAGTGGCTACTGCAAAAGCAATCTATGCCTCTAGCTCATCGGATAAAACCTTACAGCAAAATAGTTTAATAAAATATGTTGGCTCACTGTGATACTTCTAATTTTGTATGTTCTATTGGGATTTCTTTTTAAAGAATGAAACTTCTTTATATTTATTATCTTTCCAGAAAATTAGCAACGGTAATTACAAAATCCTTCTTCGGTTCTCATATTATTCTGATTTTATGGATGGTGAACCTGTAGAAAATACCTTTGTTTCCTCGGGCTTCCTCTGCTTTTGTATCATAATGAAGACCCATGGATAAAATAACAACTAAGCATAGTTAAATATTTCATATTGTATTACAGGGAATTTCCTTAAGTGTGCACTTTCTGAGAATTGGTGCAATGCTTTTGTTCTGTATACAGACATTAGTATTAGTCTTGTATTACTACATTGAACATATAAATAAATATTGACATTCTTTATAATTTTTTCTCTACACAGATGACAAGAGCTACACTAGTCCTAGGGAGACCAAAATTTAAAGAGGTCAAATTATAACATTGCTTTCTTTTGAAGGAATAGAAGTATTTTGCCTTTTCATATGTTTAATTCTATGTTTTATTGACTAAACTATATGTAATTCTATATGAATATATTTATATGTATCCTATATGTTTTCTAGAAACTTAAGCCATTCACCTTGTACAATGTTCAATAATATTTTATTCAATTTTACTCAAGAGATCCCTAACAACAGCTGATATCTGGCTAAGATGATCCAATTTTTCAGTAGTTTCAACTAATTATCGTAATAAATCTTGGTACATTGAAATTTGAAACATCATGAGGATACTCTAGTGTAGTCTTTTATTGTGGGCTAGAGAGTATTCGTTGGTTATAAAAACTTTTGAAATTATTTAAGCTTTTATCAGAGATCTTATGCACTGTTTTGGGAATTGTATTAATTTGAAAGAGTGATTGCACTGGTCTGATTTATCCTTTTCACTGTCATGTAGTTTTTCCACAGAGCATACGTTGTATATGTTAATTACCAGAAGTGGTTTTAAGGCCCTGATTAACTTCATTGACTTTATGTAATCTAATAACTGCCAGTGCTTATGTGGCACTGCTAAAAATGACCTTGAGATTTAAATTTTTGGTATCGTGCATCCATGGTGCATCAACTTCATGAAGCAAAGGCTGGAGACAGAAACACAGGAGGGTAGGAAAAGGGAACATAATAAAATGTATAATTTTAAGGGTTAGATTTAAATAATCCCCATGAAATTTAGTAGCATAAAGACCAATTAGCTTATTTAGTAAATCATACTGGATAATGCCTAAACACTTTTGTAGTGAATAGAAAGACTCATCAAAGACTGAAAATTAAAAATATTGAACAACGGGTTCACTAGGAGCAAAGGCAGTTTGAAAATTGAAGGTTATTTCGAGATAACATTATTTATTTTATTAAGAGAGTTTTTAAATCAAAATAAGCAACCCAGAAGGTCTCTACCTGGATATTTTTTTATTTCAGAAAGAAACAAGTAATAAATTCTTCAAGACAAAAGAGTCACAATTCTTGTGTAACACTTCTATGAAGCATTTTAGAATATGCTGCTTGAAATCTTCCAAGTATTTATTCTGTGTGTACCAAGAAAAACTCTTGTGCCTCAGTCTACCTCCTCCCTGTTCTCTGAACACCAATATATTTATATAATATATATTTGAGCTTTGGAGAATAATCATGAGCCAGCTGACCACTGGTAAAAAACTGGGAAAGAAAAAAAATTCCTTTGATGCATCTTTTCCAGGAATATACAATCACATGAAAATTTTCATTCCACTATGCCGTAAATCAAAGTATTACAACAAACAGAGGGTGGTCAATAATACATAATTACAGGAAAAAAGAGACAAATGTTTCAATTAGAAATACTTGCTCTGGAGGCATTTTTAAAAGGTTCTTGGCATCAACTCTTTGTGCAGAGAAATAAATACTGCAAAATCAGCCTGAATCATTGTTGTGGCATCAAGATCTACTCTTAGACTAATAGAATAGCTTGGGTTGAAAGGGACTAGTAAATGCCATCTAGACCAGCCCCCTGTAATGAGAAGGGACATCTTCAACTAGATCAGGTCATTCAGACCTCCATCCAGCCTGACCTTGAATGTTTTCGGGGATGGAGCATCTGCAGCCTCTGGAGCAACTTTTTCCAGTGTTTTGCCACACTTGTGATAAAAAGTTTCTAGTCTCAATCTATCATCTTTTAGTTTAAAACTTAGCCTTATCACAATAGGTTCTACTAAAACATATATCCTCATTTTTCTTATAAACCCCTTTCAGGTACTGAAGAGTCACAAGGAGGTCTCCCTGGAAACTTCTCCAGGATAATCAACTCCCGCTCTCTGAGTCTTTCCTCATAGGAAAGGATCTCCACCCCTCCAATCACCACCATGGCCCTCTGCACTGCATCCAACAGATCCATGTCTTTCTTGTGTTGGGGGCTCCACAGCACTCTAGGTGGTTTCTCACCAGAGCAGAGCAGAGCAGAGTGAGCAGAGGGGTAGAATCGCCCCTGTCCCTGCTGGCCACGCTGCTTTGGATGCAGCCCTGGACACCACTGTCTTTCTGGGCTGCAAATGCACACTGCCAGCTCATGCTGAGCTTCTCATCAACCCTTCTCCTCAGCTCTGCCTTCAACCCATTTTCCATCCAATCTGTATCTGTGCTTGGGATTGCCCTGACTCAGGTACAGGATTTGGCCTCGGCTGTGGGGGTTGCATGGACTCTTATGCTTGTCCAGGTGTCTCTGGATGGCATCCCTTCCATCAGGTGTGTCAGCTCAGTGTCTCTTGGTCTTCCTGGTAAACTTGCTGAGGGTTTACTCCATCTCACTGACTATGTGACTGATGAAGATTAAGCAGGGCTGGTCCCCATATGGACCCCTGAAGGCCACCACTTGTCCCTGACAACTCTCTGGACATTGAGCTGTTGACCACTGCTCTCTGGATCAAACCATCCAGCTAAATCCTTGTGCACTGAACAGTCCATCCATCAAAACTTTCACTCTCCAATTTGGAGAGAAGGATGATGTAGGGGACTGTGACAAAAGCTTTACAGAAGTTCAGATATATTACACCTGTCACTCTTCCTTTGTCCACTCTATCATAGAAGGCCACCAGGTTGGTCTGTCAGGACTTACCCTTGGTGGAAGCTATGCTGGCTGTTTAAAATCACCTCCCTGTGCCTTAGCAAAAGTTCTGGGAGGATCTGTTCCATGACCTTTTCAGGCACAGAGGTGAGGCTGACAGTTGGGAAGCTCCCAGAGCCCTTTTCTTGGGGTGTAATGGGAATTACAGTCAATTAAATGAATTGTCCAAAAATGAGAAGTTCACACAAAATGAAAGAATTATTTTCTTTTAAAAAGAAGATTAGGCAAGGTCCTTTAACAAAACCTTCCTAATGTGTTGTAAAATTGTGGGAGTATCTAACACAGCATTGTTGAATTAATAGCTCCCTTTGGTGTAATTCGATATTGTAAAAGGCAAATTATAGGTTCAAGTCTAGTGTGAAATATTTCTGAAACAAACATGTAGCAAACATGGAAAAAAAGATAACCTTTCACCATGAGATACAATCAAAACTCATACAGGAGTAGATGTGGCACATCATTTTCACATTTTAATTTGATAATGCCCTTAATGCCCCATATTCTTGTTCTGTTCATAGATTGTTATCATTATGTTCAATTCTACTTAGGAAATCTGCCATGACTCTTAGAATTTTGACATGTGACAGTAAGGATTTTGATAGGTTTAGTAACATAACTGACAGCTCATTTGCAGTTTCCAGATTAAAGTGCTCTGTGTCAGTCCTTCAAAAAGATAAACATGCACAGATGCTAATAACTGCACACAGAGAGTGAGAATTTTATGGCAATATCTACTTCACTAAGTACAGGGTAGAAAGCTTGGAGTCTCATACTAATTCTGTATCTGTGAGTAAGCCTGCTTGCTAGAGATTGAGGAAAAGAGTGAAAACTTGTATTCTAGTCCAGATAATAGAGGTAGAGTGACAAAAGCAATACAACTTTGACTGTAAGGAAAGTAGTAGCTCTACTGCTGTGGGATCTTGTCTGTGAGCTAGAAGAGAGTTTAGGATATGAGGATTCAGAGCACAGGGCCCCAGTTTTGTGGCTATGGTTGATGAAACCAGTTGCAGTTTTAGTTTCCTGGCTTACTTGAAAATATCTCTTGATTATGGATGAATATGGAGAGTCAGGTACCATATATTGTCTGCTATCTTATGTTTTATGTTATGTGTTTTATGTTATATTATATCATGTCATGTTATACCATGTCATGTTATGTTATATCTTGGGGACTCACTGCGCTCTTGACCCCAAATGCCTTGATTCTGCAGACTCTATGTGTGCTGGCAATTACCAGGAATTGCAAGGCAATCAAACCCATGGGGACAGGGTAGTTGCACGCTGCCATAATGCTGGCAAGAGCCACCAATATTACAATAGTTTGTATCTGAGGAACTACCCCTGTGTGTGGAAGTCATGGCCCATGAACCACTATGAACAAAGCACCCCTAAAAGTAACATGCTGTATGTACAGTTTGTAAGATGCTTGCATAGAAAAACGGATTTCAACATGAATTTGTCTGTACTAGTTTATTAATTGAAAGTTCTTACAGTATCAATACCTCTTCATAAGGAGGTGTATTTAAAAAAAGCAATTAACTGTTTCTGAAGTAATGGTGCAGACATTTTCAGGGCTATTTATCTCTTCCAGAGTAACACCTTTATGTATTAGTTTTGCAGAACTAATGGGTTAATTGCACTGATGTGGTAATTATGTTTTATGTGACTCAGTATGCAACAGATGTTGACCTTTTTAGTGCCACCAAACCAGATAAGGCCGATACACCACAAGAAGAATAGTCCATGCTAAGCATTTCTAAAGCAGATCAATCATATTAACACCTCATTAGCCTTCAGTCTTCCATACACACTCATTAAATAAAAAAGCATGTTACCAAGATTGCTCAAGGTTAAGAAACAGCTACAAGAGCATAAATGAACCTATGAATGCATAAATGAATTTGAAGTGAATCAAACAAAAGTTGTTATTGTCTCCTATTATGAAACATTCCCATTGGAATTTTGTTATCTTCCATTGGTGGTTGTCTATGCTGGTGCTGTGTGACAGACCTCTGGGCTTTGCCTCCTAACTGCAGACTCCTTTCTTGTTCTTGGCCCCTGGGAACATGATTTGGGCACTAATGGTCAAGGCAACAACTTCCCTAGAAAAGAAGCAAGAGGGCTGAAAGGTCCTTTGCCTCAAACAATTCTTAGGCGTACTTTATATTTTTAAGTTAAGGTGGTTAAAATAAGAAAATCTGGTAGAACTCTAGTTGTTTGCTAGCAAGCCCTTTATTTTCTTTATCTTGGATATTACATCTTAGTATGCACAGGGCTCAAGGGAAAGCATGGATTCCAGATGTCTCCCAAGTGTCACTGGGGCAATGCGAGTGCAAGAAGCTCCAGGATGGAGAAGGCAGGGGAATGGTGCAGACAGCTGGAACTCAGTGGAATTTGAAAGCTGGAAGGTTCCGAGAGAGGCAGAGAAGCCACATCCAGCCTAGAAATGAGGTGACAGGGGAAAAATTAGTTTTTAGGAGTGAGTGAACCTGTGCAGAGTGTGCTCAACCCTCTGAAGCCTGCTGGACTGCCGAAAAGAGCCTGTATTAAAAGGATTCATCAGAGGTCAGGTTGAGGGCTGCTTTTCAACAGATTTTATTTAGTATCTCAACTGACAAGTAGAAGTTTACTGCGCTTCCTCCACACATTTATGAATGTGTTCTCTCATGTGTTGCTGAATAATTAGAGAAAATATTAACTGGATATTCATTGGATCCTGAAAATAACAAGGAACCAGAGCATCATGGTGTCTTATAACCAAAGACAATGTTCAATAGAAGGACTTAGTTCCACTTACCACTCTGAGGAATGTTGAAATGCTTCTCTAGATGACTGACTTGAAACTAGATGATTGAACATACTACCATCAAAGATTAAGTATTTGAGTAATTGTTAAAAGAGTTTCTGTGGAGAATTTTTGACAGTTCAAGAGAATTTCTTGCTGAGCCTAGACCTTCCCTATTTTTTTGTTATTATTAATTGTTGATTGAAATCCTGGGTAGAAAATCTGCCTGGTTAAGTGGTTCTCATTCCTATTGCAGGAGTGATTCCATTGAACATAGAGAATGTAGATTTAAATAATCCATAAAAACTTTCTGCAGAGGTGGACAAGGAAGACTTCAACAAAATAAAGCCAGAAATGGACCCCCCGAGTATGTTTCCCAAATTAAGGAAATGCTAACATGACAATATTATGGAGAAAACTTAATTTTGGCTGGCATTTGCTAATTTGAAGCTAGAATGGAGAACAAATTAGTGAATTGAGAGACCTGAATATTTAAAAAATGATGCATTTGCTCAAGTAGATGAGAAAATGCCATAATCTCTACTCTGTGCAGAAGGGCAAGAAAGAATATGACCTCCAGTGTTGTATAAGTTTGACTGCCAACATGGGCTACATAGGTCCCAGGTGTTAATAACATTT
The DNA here is from genome assembly GCA_013397095.1 of Sterrhoptilus dennistouni. Taxonomy (NCBI): domain Eukaryota; kingdom Metazoa; phylum Chordata; class Aves; order Passeriformes; family Zosteropidae; genus Sterrhoptilus; species Sterrhoptilus dennistouni. Next base: position 1,674,286 of record VWZU01017663.1, on the reverse strand, counting down.
TTGATTAACAGGCAAAAAAAAAGATAAACTAGGTATGATATAAGAATATTGCAGCGCTTTTGCAGCCAATGCTCATTGACTTTAACCCTCTTTTATGCACTTGCAATTTATCTCTCATTTGTTTCCAAACCTTTAGTTCTGTAACAAAATAGGCAAAGATTCTATTAATAGACACTTCTTTACATCATTTTAATAAAAAGACAAAGAATCAATACAGAAGTTCTACTTCATGTACAGGGTAAGATAGGGTCCTAAGGGAAAATGCTACGTGAACATGTAATCAGAGATTATATTTCAAATCATATGTAGAAGAAAATATAAGACAATACCAAATGAACAGTGTTCTTACCTTTGGTTTCATACCTACTAGATTGCATGTATTGTTTCTTCTATTTAAGCACTAGAGATGCATGGAAACTTCACTTATAGGTAGAGGTAATGCTTTCCAATCCCTACATGACCAGTAACAAACAAATCTTGGTGTTACATAAATCAGCTCGAGGATCTTTTAAACTTACACATGTGAATGTCCACAGCCAACTGCACTAAAAAGCAAACTACACAAAGCAAAGCTGTTGACATAATAAAGTCTCTACATTGCCTGGGAAAAATACAGTTGAGCTGTGGGAAGGTGTTTTTATGAATATCTGACAAGTTAAAGGATAATTCTGTTACATTAACCAAAAACTAAAAATAAATCCACCAAAAAAGAGTAAGATATGAGAGTACTTTCTGTTGGCAGGAATTTTTAAATAGAATGGCACATCAGACTTCTGGGTATTTATTCTGTGTGAATGTTTGTTGAAAACAGTCATTGGAAAACTTGGCTCTACAAATATTGTGCTAAGCAAACTGGGAAAGTTACATTTTCTGTATCTCTCCCGTGAAGAGCTGGGGAATTGTCAGAGGTTAATGGTACTCCAGGGCAATAAAATGAAAAATGGCAGTGATTATTCAGCTTCACATTTGTTTTTCATGTTTCCTTTTGTCTATTCCTAGAGGTCTTCCAAGCAAAGATTGATTTGGACTGAAAAAATCACCCAGAATTCCCTGAGGAGCTAGTGCAAAAATGTAAAGGATGTAATGCTCTGTCTGGAAGTGGTTGGGAAGATGTCAATGCCATCAGGTCTAGCATGAGCAGTGACACACTAACGTTCCATCTGATCATCCAGGTGTTGTCTTGAAAGACAGGTAAAGTTTCTGCTCCATTCACCTTGACTGTGGAAATATGTTTGACACGTGTGTCATGGTCAGAACAACAGATTTAGTTTGTTATCATGCTTTACCTGCAGGATAGCAGCGGGGCTGTCCCATGGGTGACCCAGAGAACACCAATAACATGATTTGACTTTTTAAACGCTTTTCGATTTTTTTTTGATCCTTCTTTTCACTGCTCTTGTACCATCCTTTCTCCACTCCAGCTTCCTCCCAAATAACAACCCACTCTTAATTACTTCCTTCCCATTGATCTTGATTTTGCTACACCAAAATTTCATATTTCTGATAATTTTACCTTGAATCTAGGTAAAATATACTATTAATATGCATATTACATAGATCCTGTCTGCCCACATTATGGCTTCTCTCCCCAAAAGTTCTCTGACATTCCCCTTCCATGATATGCAGTCTGGCCATTTTCCTCTGTTCATTTTCCTTAGCAACCTGTGAAGTCCAGTCATCTTTCACAGTGTTTTATCTAACACTGTGAAAGTTTGGCAGCTTTTTATACTGTTATCTGTCACATCCAAAAGCTTCTAATATCATATGCAGTAGTCCTCCTTCTTTTGTTTGTTAAACTCAGCAACTTGATAATTTGCAAACATTCACAATTAATGTAAGATTTAAGTAGCGTAATATTCTGGTGAACAAACAGCAGTTATTTTGTTGGAATTGTCAGGTAGAATGAAGAAATCATTAATTGTCCATATGTTTATTAGCAGGGAAGAAAAGAGGAAGCCACTAGACTAGATACCAGCAGGGAATGCTGCCTGCACTGTTCTTTAATGATGGACACAAGGCAAGGGACTGGTTTGGAGTGGTGTGTATAGCAAACACTTGCAAACTGTTTGAAAGGTGACTCTGATGGAAAACTTAGAGCATATCTCAGTAGAGTCTTGAAAACCTGAGTAACTATTTTTTGTCTCATGGATGGAAGAAAAGTGATCTTGGAATAGCCTCTTTTGTGCATAAAGAGAATTGCAACTAGCCATTTGTGCTGTCTCTATTAACAATACACTTACGTGATGTTCAGGGTTTGTCAGGGTAGAGGTGGACGGGGCTGGCCCACACTGAGAACTGCTGTGACACTTGAGAAGAAGAACCTAATGGTAACAAAAAGAATGAAAACTAATCATTAACCTGCACTATGAGTAATGGCAATATTATATCAGTAGAAGGCCAGAAACCAACTTCCAAACAGCAATTCTCAGCATAAACATCTTGTAATAAATCCTGTACCATGGTACCATCAGGGGCTTGGAAGAACCACGGAAGATGGCTCTGATCACCAGAAAGAGGTAAATGATGGACACAATGTCTTCCCTTTTGGGGAGCAATCAGATAACACCATGTCCTGGAAGCCACTGCAAAGTGGAATGGTTGTTTTCCTTTTGCCATTGTTTAATGTCAGTGTTACTGAAAAATGGTGTTGCGGAAATATGTCATTCTTTAAGGATCTGGATGGCTGCTTGGTAGAGCAGGGAATTTAGTTAGGAGATGGTTTTTGCACAAGCATGAAAGAAGGAAAAGGGAAGAAGAACATGGACTTGCAGCTGATGCTGTAAACTATGGAAAAACAGAAGAGGTGAGGCCACATTGAACCAGAGGGCATTCGATTTCTTTCCCTTCATGAAACATGGGTCACAGTTGGCATGGTCTTTTAGATCCTGTTATGTAGGTTGGGGTGTTTAGAAAAATAAAGTTGGAAACAATATGAAAGAAGCACTAATTTCAATACAAAGGTCAAAGTTTTATTAAGGACCAGAACCTTCCTCTAACCCTTTTGCAGATTTTAAGGGCCCTCCCTAAGATCCCTCTAGCTGCTGAATATTTTCTAGAAGTTTTTTTACATTCCTTACAATGGCAGAAAAGAGATCTGTTACTGCTTCAAATTTAAAATCTGTAAGTGTCCTGGAAAAAAACAAACATATAAAGTGTTAGTGGGGAAGGTGGCTTCAGTCAATTTCTAGTTAAGCAGATGTAAACTTTCCCTGTGAGAACAGCATGTTAAAAACCCAATGAACTAAATCAGTACTAGATAAAATTGGGATGTTCTGCCAGCATTCACACCCTTGGGTTGCATCAATAAATGAACAGAATTTGCCCATGATTATGTTCTGCTTGATACTTCATATGATATGGCAATAAACCTTGAAGGCTCCAATCACATGTTTACAACAGTAAATCAGTGTTGTGGCTGCTACTAGATTCAAGTTCCTGAGATGATATTTCCTTGATAAGGTCACATTACTGGTTGTTTAATTTTTGCTTCAATGTTCAGGTGGTTTAACACTATGCTAGAAGGGGCACCAAAGTAGATAACAGGCAGACCACAGATAATCAAAACCACTGGTAATTTTCCTGCATTCTAGCAGTCTGGGGAAAGTTAAGTATGACAAATTTATGACATCTGAGCATTACCTGGGAATCCAAGTGTATCGCTCAAACAGGATAAAAGAAGGCTTAATGCAGAAGGTGACTTATGATGGAAATCAAAACCATGTCAAATCACCTGCACTGTTACAAGACAAATTGCAGGCATGATGGAGAAAGGAATTGGATATTGTCTGTTCACTTATTTTATGTCAACAGCTTTACAGTTTTCATTTGTGGTCAGATTTTCTCTTTTGAAGACAAACACAATCAGAATCAAGAATTAGCTAGCCATGTCAAAAAGGGCAATGGGATTCTGTATCTCTTTAAGGAAGAGGAGATTAAATAGCAACCAGCTTCTTCCCAGAACAAATAGCTTTGTCAGGATGTTAGTTCCTCAACTAGTTGTCTTTCTTTTCTTTTTTACTCCTCTCTTGTAGCTCAGTGGGACTGGAAATGTGTCTTTCTTACATGTCTCTTTAATGCCAGCTAGCCTTTGGATATGATTATGCAATGCAAATAAATACTTGGCAAGTTGATCATATGTTTGGATGAAAACAAGGTAAAAAATTGTCATAATGAAAAATATTTGGAACTGGGAAATATTAACCACATAAACTGGAATCTCCATCCTTGAAGATCTTCAACCTCTATTTGAGGTCCTAAGCAAACAGACATAGCTTTGAATTTAGACATTCGTGTAGAAGGAGTTTGAACTAGAAATGTCCAGAGTTTCCTTCCAGAGTAAATCTTTCTATGCTTGCCTCATTTAAGTTATAAATAGGTAGGTGAAAACGTAAGTTACCTTTAGCTGAGAGACAGTTTCTGTTATTAGCATTGTCTCCTACTTTTGAAGTTATTGCAAATCCAGTCCAAATATTTGAGGACTCCTGTATGAAGAAGGTAAAAGTCCTTGATACATACACTACAAGCACTACAGCCCCTGAAAAACCTGACTTCTCTGTAAAAAGTTGTTAGCAAACTTTTCTAAAATATCATTTCTAGTTCAAGACTGTAATTTCAGCATCTGAGATAGGAAAAAACCACCTCTCCATCAGATTTCAGAACAACCCAAAATTTGCAATCCTTCTAATCATACTAATATGTAGAGTTCCTCTGCTGACAATGTAATTGTCATATAGCTCAAGATCTGGTCAGTCTTATTGCTTCAGTTATGTTCTTGGTGTTAATGGAAAGGCAACACTGTGACAAAACCAGTTACATCACTGCATACAGAAAAGACTTTTTAAATACTAAATTAAAAGAAATCTTCCCTGTAAACATCTTCGGTAAGTTAAAGACTGCTCAGTCACCTACCAAGCAGAAAAGAACACGTACAGTTTGTCAAGAGTTTGTTACGGATCCCTGAGTTCAGTGTAAATTCAACCAGCTTGTGTTAACTCGAATTGACTAGAGTGGGCAATTAAAAGTGATTAAAAAAAAGGCAATTAAAATTATTTGCAAACAATTCATCATCTCCCCTCCCAAAACTGAAGGCCCAGAGGTTGGTGAGAATTACTAATTAATGATCCTTTTTATTTTATTTCTGGATACACCATCCTGAAGGATTTGTCAGCAGAGAAAGCATATGCAGTATTCTCTTCTTTGAAGAGGCAGGGCAGATAAGTGGAACACAATTTTGACTCAACCATTAAGCTGTAATTGGTAGAATCCTCTTTCCACTTTTCACATAATACAGTTGATAGCTGGGAAATAAAGTCTGAAAATAGAACTGATTGTCCTAGAAATAAAGTAATTATGAAATTAGATTATGGCAAGGAATTCCTTTTGGTGTCAGGCTCACTCACTTTCACTGCCTGTGTTTCCTAGTCAGAAAGTTATTCCCAAGAGGTCACTTCAAGAAGAAAATAACAACATTCAGAATGAGATTTCTACATACTGCGCAAATTAGAGGCTAATATGAAGTGCCTTTCCACTAGACACAATTGGCAGCTAAGGAAAGAAGGGGAAGTTTTCAGACAAACTGGTGAGGAATGTCACAAAAGCTAAAGCGTGCCAGACTAACTTAATCATCCTCTACAACAACAACAACAACAAAAATTTTCCATCAACACAGGAAGAGCAGTGGATGTTGTTCACCTGTATTTGAGAAAAGCATTCAAGATTGCTTCCCATAGCAGCCTCATGGACAAACTGACAAGATGCAGTTTGGATGGGTGGTCTGTGGGATTGTTGGAAATGGGCTAGCAGGTCATAGTCAGAGAGTGCTAATTAATGGGTTTTATCCAGGCTGGAAGCCTGTTACAAGTAAGGTCCCACAGGGATCAATACTGGATCCCACACTGTGTCCTATATCTCTGCGGCACTCACAAACCTCCAGCAGATAAACTAGCTTACAAGTAACATCAAGGAGTATTGCTGTTATATTAAACTGAACAGAAATGATTTCACAAAAGAATATCAAGTGGTTTTGAGAGTATTTGGATTCCAAGTACTCTTGTGAGGTAGGTAGGTATTTTTACAAGTTTCTGTATAAACATAGCCCTTCGTGTCATTTCACTTCCCTATCAAAATATAGAGTTTTCCTAGCAGCAATCTCTACGTGTAAAAAGAAAATGAATTGACTGTTATATTCTTTTTGAATATAGGTTAAACAGCTTTACACGTTTGAATTTCTAATTAGTGTTTATAGAGCAATGTTTTATGCCACCAGAAATTAAGCTCTATAAATGGCACAATATACAGTGAAAAAGAGCTTTCAAATACCTTGTATAATATTTAATACTTCTGCTTTAATAGGTGCACTTCAGCAAGTGATTTTAGGAGCATAAGACATTAAATTAAGCAGCATTCTCAACCAAAATGAAGTGATCCTAGGAGGCGTGTTCCCCATGTGGATAAGTGGGGCAAAGATTCATAAGAGGTAGTTGTCTACAACAAAGTTGTCTAATATTAAAAGTAACTGATAAGAAACAAATGCTCATATGCAAAAATATAAGAACTCCTGTTGAGGGCAGAACATAGACTCAGCTGGTATTGGTCCTTGAGAGAGAGGCTGAAGCTGATACTCTAAATAAAAGTGAACTCTTGGGTAATACAGCAACCTATTGTGAGTTGATAGACTGTAGTAAGGGGAACTTCTTTTCTGACTTCTACAGACAATTAGCTTCTTCCCTCCAGCATGAAGTTTAATAACCTGTGTCATTATATTCCCTTACATAGCCAGAATGCTAATGCTATTAATATTAAATTCAATCGGAGTGTTAAGTTGAAAAACTGCTTTCCAGCATGTCATATCCTATTGACAGGCTGATGGATAACAACTTCTGTCAACACATGTTGAGAAAAATAATGTCAAAACAATTTCAGAAGAAATTAAATGATCTGTATTAAATGATGTGATGATTAAAGATACAGTAAGCTGAAATTAGTGTTTAATGAAAGAAATAGTTACTTTTACTACTGCTGAGAAACACGTGGAGATTTCAGGAACGTTTTCACTAAAGTAATTTTAAAAGTCTGAAGAAAAACATTTATTTCTCTCCTGGTTCATTTCCTTAGGAAGTGGGAATGCAATGTAATTCCCAATCTCAGTCTTCCCCTCATTGACTGCAGAATGTGCTATTGCTCTAAAAATAATGCAGCTGTTCTGAATGTGCTTAAATACAGTGACAGATGCTTTGGTGCACTTGAGACACAGTTACCAGAAACTTTTGATAGTTAGATCTGAAAACAGGCAGCTACTTTTTTCCAGGTTGAGACTTGAGATGGATTTTCTGACACTGCCTGCTTCCTTCTGAAGCAAGGGCAGGATCTGGACAACCTGGACTGATCAGCATTCTGCCCCCCACAACCAGCACAGGCTTGAAAGTGATCACTGAAACAGTGATCACTTTCTAGTTTTGTGGTGTGATTCACTGCAGGCACAAACAGTTAAGATGTTTTCTCAGAATTGTTTTATTTTTACACAAAAGAAATTTCATATTTAAGTTCTAATTTCTCCATCCTCAGCATGTTGAAAAAATCGACAAGAACATCTTTTTTTTGAAAGTGTCTAACACAATACACTCCAGTCTTGTTTTTGTGTCTTCAGAGAAGTAAAGCTTCCTTATTAATTCCTCCTTGCTTTCTCTAGGTTTTCTGCATTTTTTAAATGGCATTGCATGGGCTTCTTGCTCATCTGAAGCTTGGAATTTTTATAACCATGTAGCATCCAGAGGTGAATTTGAGTCATCAGTGAGGGAAAATGCTTTACTAATTCTCTAGGCAGCTAATGTATGTTGTTCTTTTTTTCAGTAGAGGCTTTTCCAATTTTCTTTTCCATTTCTTATGAGTTTGTTTCTGTTTTGCGTGGCTCATTGTTTGTTTTTGTAATGTGTGGCTCATTGCATTCAGTGATAGGAAAGTAACATTGAGTCTCTCCAGTGAATGACAGAATCCTTCCTTGTGGTGTTTTTGATAGAACATGTTCCTATAAATATCCTAACACTTCATCTTTGGAGTCTTTATTTAAAAATGATGGAAAAAGTACGTTGTTCCTAAGTGTTTTATTATTGTTCTGAGTGCTGTGTCAGCCTGTCAAATATTGGCTGTAATTTCTTTAAGTCTTACTGAACCCTTAACTACTCCCAGGTTCACACTAATGGTGTAAGGCAGTGTTATGCATGGAGACCATTCCATGCTTCTCTGCTTTTCCATCAGCCAGATTTCCATAGAAGCTTAAACCAGCCTTACAAAATGTATCCCATTTTCCTGGTGAGATTGCTTTAGTAGCAGACCTTTGACACCCGTTAAGGAAGCTACATTTTGTTCTCACTACTGAGAGAGCTTGGTCTGGTGACCAGGTCTCGGTAAATGTGCCAAGGACACATGATGGGAACTAGTAGATCTCCTTGAGAAATATTTCCACCACACTTCCTTCTTATCTTCCCTTTGAAGCAGGTCTAAAACCCTGTTCAAAATATATTAACTGGGGCCACTGGCAAACAAAAAATGAGATCTCATCTTCAACATCTCTGAAAAGAACTAATGAAGGTCACTAGCAATAGAGTCATTATCTGGTGATATTTTGTGTTGTCAAAGAATAGCTAGAAAAGAAGAATAGCCAGGCTAGGTGAGAATGACTGGATATGAAGAAAAAAACGTGGCTACAATAAAAATATCTTATTGTAAGAAAAAGCAAAGCAAAGGTGAAATATTGCATAGATTGCTTTAAATAAATACTTAAGGAACAACTGCAGAAATACTCCTGAGTTTTTCAAGGCCATTTTTTAAAACTAAAATTAAATCCAATAAGGGCTTTCTTTGTTATTTAATGCCTTGCCTATCCTATGAAGCCAAATTTATGTGATGGACTTAAAAAAATTAGCTGTAAATCTGGAAAACAAACCCTATTGAAATATGCAAATACCATTACATTTTTTAACAAAGACAGATTTTAATTATTAACCACACACCACCCCTTTCTTGACTTCTCAGGAAGTTATCTGTGCTTTTTTTTCCTAAAGAGTACTCTACTGAGTTTTTCTATATTTTTCAGAGTTTTTTAGGCAAACTAACACAATTAATTATAGTTATGACAACATTAATGAGGCATTGTGGATTGTTAAAGTCTCCTGTAGTTGATCTCTCTGATGTCTGATATGACTGAGACAGGCTTTCATGGGATGAGAGTTTTATCTTGAACTTTCTTCATCCCTAGGAAGACATCAGTTTTTATATCTTGAATCAGTTCAAAAGGTACTGGGGCCAAATGTGCACTTGTAGTTATAGACTGTAATTGCTTGGGAAGCTAAGCTAATATCAGTAATTTAGGTGTCTGCCATGAAAAAAATCTTTTTCATATTGCTATTTTTTTTGCTGCCTTTTTTTTTTCCTATTGCCACTTCTTGCATACACTGGAATCTTCTTACATCATAATTAAAAGAAACATAAAAAAATACTAGAACAAAAAATCCTGTATGACTATTGCAAACCTTTCTCTGACATTGTGGTGTTACAGAAAAGGAGATGGAATATGTGACCTTTATAGCGTCAGTCATTTTTTAAGTTAATTGGAAAAATCTCAGAATAGCTCCAGAGGAAAATTCTTTCAGAGCACTTTATGACTAGGCTTTTAGTATTAAGTCTAGGAAATTGATGCATTTGAAGAAAGAGGTCACAAGTGAAGGAGAACTTGCAGATCTGCATGGCTGTAAGCAGCAGAGATATTACTCAGTCACATTAATCTTTTCAAGTGACATGAAATTATATGAAACCAGGTTTGTAATCATAGCATACAGTTCAATGATCAGTAAATACTCTGGCAAATGTTCTTTGTAAAGCTGAAATGAAAATGCTCTTGAAAGAATTAAAAAAACAACACTAAAAGGCAAGGCAAACAAACACAGAAGAAGTCAGTGATGTACCAAAGGTATAAAACTGGATATCTAGGTATAGCCTTTGTTTGCAGTAAGGTAAATGGTAGAGTTCATGCTGTTTTTTTTGGTTTTTTGGGTTTTTTTTGTTAACAGAGGACAAATTCTCTCCATTACAACATACAACCAGTTATTACTCCAGGTCAGGGCACCACTGTACTGTCACTCAGAAGGAAACTAATATAAAATACAGTGAATGTTAGTTGAAAGTCACACTAATCAGGTTGTTGCTATTATTAAATGTAGAAAATGGAAATAAAGTGGTTGAATGCTTCATTTAACTGTCTAATATCTATTGGCTCTTCTTTAATAAATATATTTTTAAAGATGTGTAATTTAATCCTTATTTGTAAAAAAAAAATACTTGCATCATTTAATATTTCCAATCCACCATAGGTAAGAACAGGCTATATTCTCAGTCCTAAAACAGTAGCAGGTTTACTGATTTTGCTGTCAGCAGTAGAACTGTTTTTAGGGCATAGACCAAATTCACTGAAGTATTACGATTTGTCATAAGACTTGGAGAAGGAAAATTATTTCTTGATGTATGAAATTACAAAATCTGTAAAATTTGGAATTTGTACTTACTATATTGGTAATTAAATTGGTAAAAAAGGGTAACAAACACAGAGGTAGGAAGTTTGCCATATTTAGCACCCTGGCAATCTTGCTTGGCTCTGTTCTGCACGCTAATGCAAATTTGCAATGTGACCACAAGTAGATCATTTAGGACCTGACTGCAGTGTGGGCACTGGACTTTACATAACACGACTGGCATTGCTTTGGGTACAGCTAAAAGACACTGACTATGCTTATATGACTAACAATTATATAACAACAATTATATGGCTTAACAAAGTTACTAGACCTCTCAAGATGTGGAAAATTTTTGAGTAATTCCTTCCCTTCACTTGGAGGAAGTCTAGCAAAGATTTTCCTCAGTGCACTGCCAACACTGGCTAGTTGTGGAATAACTGTGAGATCACTGTGGGAGAGGACACACTATCTCAGGCTTCTGCATAAGCTTCGGTGCAGAAAAAGAAGTAGAAAATTATTCATACTGTGTGTCATTACAGTGTGTTGTGCTCTGCAAGAAAAAGGAAATACAAAGTAACATGCACAGCGCATGTATTCTTAATAGTATTGTTTATTGTGCTTAGTAATGCTGGACTCTGCTTATAGCCATGCAGCAGAGGTCCCTCCAGATTTCGGGGTTTGGGACTTGTTTTACTGTGACCAAGAGGTCCTGCTGCTGTAAAAGCCTCCATCTGTTTTTCAATCATGTAAATACTCTATGCATAGGATAAGAACCTGCCTGTGCTAAATTAGAACTAAATAAATGAGTCAAGAATTAAGTAGAATGATTTACCTTAGTTTAAAAGATAAACAACTTGTGCTGTACAAACAGGAATCCAAATCCTGTCTCCACAGAGGGCATCCTGTAAGTTAAAGCATGTGTCTTAAAGCATTGTTGAAGTGCCTCTTGAATGCTGGAAGGCTGAGGGTTGCAACCTCTTCCCTGGTGAACTTGTTCCAGTGCCCAAACACCTTACAAGTGAAGAATTTTGACTAACAGCTCATCTGAACTTCCTCTAATGCAACTTTAAACCATTCCCTTGTGTTCTGTCACTGGATATCAGAGAGAAGAGTTCAGCACCTCCCTCCCTGCTCCCCTTAGTGAGGAAGCTCTGAACAGCAAAGAGGGCACCCCGCAGTCTCCTAGCCTCTAGGCTGAACAAACTCAGTGTCCTTAGTCATTCTTTGTAATTCATGCCCTCTATTCCTTTTGCCATCTTGTTTGCCTTCCTTTGGACACATTCTAGTGAATGTCCTCATATTGGGAAGCCCTAAACTGCACACATTAGTCAAGCTGAGGCAGTTTGAGTCCTCAGTACAGCGGGACAAGGGCATCTCCTGAACAGTCAGCTGTACTGTGTCTAAAGCACTCCACGCTGTGCCTGGCCCTTTTGGCTGCCAGCACAAACTGTTGACTCATACTGAGCTAAAAATCAGCCCAAACCTCCAGATCCCTTTCTTCAGGGCTGTGCTCCCAGTCTGTAAGTACAATGCAGGATTACAGGGTTGCAGATGCAGAATCCAGCATTTGTCCGTGCTAAATTTCATATGGTTGGTGATAGCTCTACGCTCTATCATGATCTCTCTGTACAGCCTCTCTATCCTTGAGGGAATCAATGACTCCTCCTAAATTAGTATTGTTGGAAAACTTATTTTTAGTTTAGTGTGCACTCAACTCCTGTGTCCAGGTCACTGCTGAAGTCCACTTTCACTCAGAGTTAGCTGCTTAAAAGAATGCCCTAGGTCAGCAGAAAAACAAACTGGAAGTTATGTTAGCTGTATATTTGCAGCCATATCACTGTGTCTCATTATTATTACCAAGTCAGCAATGGATTAAGGCATAAATCTGCAGATGCAGGAGAAGGATTCATTGCAATGTTTGCAGAAGCTGCAATGACATTCTAAGCACAACACTTTAGAGAGTTCATGTCCTTTGAGACCACAGCTTCAGGGAATATTGCTATTTTCCTTTGATGTTCAGTAAATATGCACATTAGCCAGGACAAGAATCAGTGGAAAATACACCTTCTATTTACACTTGAAATAAAAGCCGTGAAGAGTAGCATCATTAAATGGAATTGTCAACAGTGTGCTAAAAGCTTCTCTATCTAAATAACATTATTTGCATCTGAATTTTTGGTAGGGAAATCAACAAGGTTGCACCAATAGAAAAAATAGATATTGAGCTGTATTACCTACTACCAAAAAGCTGAATAGTATTTATCTTCATTTTTTTATTTCCTTATGCAGAGTGTGCCAGATCAGACTGTCCCTTTTAGTTCTGTTTCATTTGGATTCAATTAAGTGGATTTTCAAAAATTTTCTTTCCAGTATTGCTCATTGATGAGTTACTTATAGCTGTGCCTAACCAACTGAATATGCATGTTCACTACAGTATACTACAAATTCTGAGGGGACCAAAATGTGTAAAGGGGGATTTATCTGAGCACATAAGATAAGGGGAGGGACATTTCCTATTAAAATCTGACATTTTTGTCTAAAATTTATAAATAAAATAGAATGGTATCTATTATTTTAATTCTTTAAGATGTTTTATTCAATAGCTATGAAAATAGCCTGTGGCTACTTATATTGAGTATGTAAACTCTCTGCAGGAAGTAAACCATGTTAATAATAATACAGATTATGTATTTAGGCAAATTCACTATTATTCATGAAGTGCTGACAGCAAGTTCCATGTTAAATGTATTCTCCAGCCGTGACATACATAATTATATTTATATTTATGTATTTTTTATTTATATTTTTTATATTTATGTATTTTCTACACAGTTGGAGCCTGATACTCAAGCCTTCCTCAGCTACCCGAACTGACTTTGCAAAGTAAGTGTAATAAATTGTGACAAAAGCAAAAATCTAATTCTGTGCCAGCTATAGCACCTCCCCAGGCCTAAACAAGGAACAGGAACATCACTACTGACTTTCAGTGGGCAGAACATGAATAATATGATGACAAACAGCAACATCATCAACCTCCTACACAAATCTAGTTAGCTTGTGCTAAATCAGAATTGACAATAGAACTAAAAATTTCTTAGCCTTGGATATTATCATACCTCTGAGTATCAATGTATCTGGATGTAAAGACTAAGAAATAACAGAAAGAGGGTAGTCCTGGTCTATTCTGTTTCTTCCTCTGTACTTGCTATGAATTCCTGGACTTTTTCTGCATCTGATCCAGGTTCCTTTCTGCCAGATTTATTTTCCACTTCACCAGTTAGCTGAACATCATCAGTTAATAGAGGCAAAAATACTGTGTAGCCTTTCAAGAAGGTTGGTTGAATCACTAAAAAGTAGGGACGTAACCTAAGTATATCTTAATTAAATAGTTTCATGATGTTTGTGCAGAAATTGCATCTACTTTTGATACAAAGGTACTAGAAATAGAGACTCCCATTGATCTACCAGCTCTATTCACAGACATTTTATGAGTTCCTATCACATATTCACCTCACACCTGCAAGTTGAAAACTGCTGATGCATTTGAATAGGGCATTTTGTTCAGAAAAAGAAGATAAATATATGTCAAGATCAACACTCTCTAGTCCTAGAGAGGATGCAAGACCTTTACAGGAAGGCAAATTAAGTTTTGTCTAAAGAATAATCATCCTGCAGGAGGAGACTGGCAGCTGCTGAGTCAGCAACTCTGGCCTGCTCATACATTTGGCCTAAGTTAGTTCTGTGGAATCTGAGATCTAGATGTTAAAGTAAAAATAATATACAAACATCACATAAGGGAAAAATGTTTTATGCTTAGTCCTTCGAGTTATCTCTATGTATCTCTGATGTGGTATTTGTAGCCTTCTAGCCCCATCTTGCCTGTTGTTGACTTCTTCAGATCATGTACATAGTATTAGGCATATCCAAAAACATGACCTTAAATAAATGTTTGTACGCAATAAGGTTTTAGAAAATGTATCATTCAATGCAAAAAATTTATGCACAACAGAAATATTACATTACTGGTGCCTGGATGTGTTCATGTTATACAAATGAGACTGTTATCTCTTAAATGGAAAAATACACTGTCTACTGTTCTGTATAAATCCTTTTGAACTATTAAAAATTGCATTGTCTCTTTGAGTAGCACCATCTAAGTTATCACAACAAATATAACACAGGTATGTGTGTGCTGTTACATGAAGATTTGAAAATTATTTATAATGAATCTTTTAATTTTGTAGTGTATGAAGTTGAGGTGAAAGAGTTGAACCATGCCAAAGGAAATGCCTTTGGCATAGTACAACTGTTGAAGTTTAAAGGAAGTTAAATTTATCTGTAAAAATAGATTTTCTTAACTATGAGCACTAATCTTCATCAGTTCTTCTTGAAGTTAGACTCTAGAAGGTAAAATATGGAAGATTAGAAGAAAAAAAAAATAAAAAAGAGCGAGAGAGACCCCATAGTACAGTATAAGTGATTTTAGTCATATTTTGGAGAAAATTGAGTCAAATATTCTGGGAATGTTACAAACTCTTCTGTTGGAGGCACAGGAAGATTGTGTGACATAATTTACCTGATTTCTACCCTAGTCCAAATCCATCCTGCAACCAGGAAGGAACATTGTGTTATGAAGCTGAAGCTAAAGAGTAATATATTTATTTACCACAAAGGGCTGGAGGAGGAAATGAAGCAAAAAAATAAGCGTAATAGCCTTGGATTCTGAACCTTGTCTCATATGTGTTCCACACTGGCCACTGCTCAGGTGACAGGCTAGAAAACCAGTATGAACTGCTGTGACAATGTAGTCTGATTTGAAGTCCAAGACAAGAGTATACTGGTATTTCTATCACAATTTAAACAATATAGAAAAAGGGATCTAATACCACTTTAAAAAAAAAAAAAAAGAAAAAAAAAGTTGGTTTAATGGTTAAATGTCATACATGCTACAGTAGAGCACATTTATTGTGGTTTGCACTTTTCCGCTGCCAGTTTTTAGCCACAGGCCCCTGCTATGCTCCTGCTAATTAAAAGGTTCTTTCTCAGTGCATTTATATAAGGACTATGATTAAGAAAATTATTCTTTTTTCCATTATACAAAACTGGAAGATATATTTCCCCAAGTATTTCCCAGAGATTTAATAATTCTGGTTTCTTCAGTACTTATCCAGCTACCATGTATTAGCATTCATCTTTCGATGTGAAACCATGACTGTGCTCAGCATCAGCTGCAGTCCCAGTTTGGGACATAAGGGACCCCAGCTGCTGTCATTTGAATTTACATATTTATAAATCAGAGTATTGCTTTATTCCTTTGGGATAATCATTGCACTTGGAGATGCTGTAGTACTTCTGATTAAATAAATTGGCCTAGAAGAATCACAATATCAGTTTAACCCACTTATGTACAATATTAAATAGGTATATAACATTTATATTAAATGTTTAAGTAACATTTGGCATTTCAAATGCACAGAACTCAATTTGCTTAGTTTCATAGCAACTGGTAATTTTTTTAGACTCCTCTTCAGTAAAGGTGCATATAAACAAAACTTTATATCAAAAATGTGATATATGAAGTGAGGATTTCTTTTTAAGACTTATTATTACTTTTCAAGGAAGCCAAGGGTCTTGCAGCCTTTCCAGTGGTATTAGAGTAGTTATAATTAGTCTTTCTGAATAATGAGGAAGTCACTTAAAAATGAGCTGGATATTGTTTTCATGGTCATTGTAAAACTTTGATCTTGGTTTTTTACCATAAAATAAACATAAAAAGAGAAAGCCAGGAACATTACATTAATTATGCAAAGGGTCTTGCCTGAAAATTCAGTTGTACACCTTCACCTTTACATTTTCACCCATAACTTTAGTTCTGGAAACAAAGGTCTCCTGAATCCTGACATATTTATACGAAGGCATTTTTCAAGATATTCTCTTTTTCTGTATGCCTGCACAAAACAATAGTGTGAGGAGTGAACATCTTTTAACATCTGAGGTAGGATTTTCATAGTGGAGTGCAAAAAGCGTGTGACTAAGAAAAACATGAGAAATAAGGAGGGGAAGCAGAAGGGCCTATGGAGTACAGAGTGACAGTAAGAGCCAAGTCTCCCTTCATGTGTGGATCAAGGAGAAGGCAATATAGGATATACTGGTTTTCTTTTTTTGTCTTTATTTCTCTCTCTGCCTGTGGTAGCCTAGAGTTCAGATAGTTGGCTTGGCAACTGTGAAAGAGTTGACAGGTTTCTGTCAACAAAGTAAATGTTGTCTGAAACTGACGTCACCCTACACTGTTTCCAGAAAACACAACTCCACAGTGAAGTCTCCCTTAACAATCCAAATAATGTAATATGGGGAAAATTGTCACTAAGATTTTTACTGATTTGACTATATTTTGTCTATTTCTATTTGACTCTAGGATTTTACCTTTGGAACTCTTGGCAACTTGTGGGAATGTTAATTTGTAGGGCACAGTTTAATTCAGTTTGTCTGTCTTTATTTTTGTATATCACAATGAGCATCTTTACACAACAATGTCATAGACTTTTTATAGGTTGCAATGCAGTTTATGAAAGTTTACAGCTCTGAACAAAGCTTCATCAGACACAATATTTTCTGCCAGTTATCCATGGCAAACCTCCTTCTTTTAAAAATCTTTGAGTTTATATTTGCCTATATTGAAACTCAGAATGCTTTGTCTTGCTGATTTTTTCTCTTCTTTATTTATCATTCCCTCAATTTTTGAGTAATCTGTAAACAGTATCAATAACTCCTTTTCTGATTATTGCTAAAACTGGTATACAACTTTATGATAAAAATACACTTCAGTAATTCTGCTTTTTCTGTCTCATATTTAAGTCTTTATATTAGAAGAGTCAGGCAATTTAAAGAGCAAAAGCCATCCACTATCTTCTTCCACAACAATCCACATGATTTGGACACACTCATCTTTAAGGATTGGACATTGCAATATGAAATGAACAGCTAATACACACATGAGCTATCACAATGTGTTTCATTTATATATAGCTTTTTTCTAAGATGAATGTTAGGCTGACAGAACTAAAAAAATATTGTCAGTTTCAGAAGTACAGAACTGTTGAGATTTGTAGGGTTCTCTGGAGACCATCTTGTCCAACCTCTCCACTCAAGTGGGGCCACTTAGATTGAGCCAATTTACCAGGACCAGAGTCCAGAAGGCCTTAGAATATTTTTAAGGACAGACATTCCACAACCTCTCTGGGCAACCTTTGCCAAAACTTGCTCATCCTCACACTAAAAATGTGTTTTTTGATCCTCAGGGGGACCTCCTGTGTTTCAGTTTGTGCCCATTGTCCCTGTCCTGCCTCTGTGCACCATGGAAAAGAGCCTGCCTCCATCTTCCACCTTCTTCTGCCCTCCCATGAGGCATTTATACAAGACATTAAGATCTCCTCTAAGCTGCCTCCTGTCCAGATAGAGGAGTCACAAATATCTCATTCTATCCTCACCATCACAGTCACTGGGGGTCCAGAACTTGACCCAGTATGTCAGACATGGCCTCACCAGTGCTTCATAAAGGGGAAGGATCACCTCCTTTTAACTGCTGGCAGTGCTTTGCTTAAGGAAGCCCAGAATATCATCAGGATTCTTTGTGGCAAATGCACATCACGGGCTCATAGATTCATTTATGTTAGAAAAGACCCTTAAGATCACTGAGTCCAAACTTTAACCCAGCACAGCCAAGTCCCTAAGTGCCACAACTACACATCTGGAATATCTGGTCAGACATGTTCAACTAGATGTCCACCACAAACCCCTGGTATTTTTCTGCAAATATTTTGAACTTCAATTTCTTGTGCTCATTATGTCCCCATCAGACCATTTTTCTTGCCTGTCTCTCTCTTTCAAAATACAATCACAATATTTGTTTTATATTAGTCTTTTGGGTCATTATCAGTGTTCGAGGTGCTATTGTAAATCGACATCAATACTGCAAAGAGATGCTTATCCATTTTTTTCAAACCCTAGCATTAAATCCAAGTGCATATGATTGAGACAATTATCTCATGTAACTTTCACTCCAAGCATTAGAAAGATAGCTTAAATTGTCCTCATTTGGGGACTGATTTATTCTACTTCTGCTTTAAACATAATACCTTTTGCTATTCTGTTAAAAACTAGAGAGAGTAAATTGTCTGTGCAACTGTGTAAGGATCTGCTGAGAGAGAGGGCTCAGTGGAAGAGAGGTCTTCCAGCACTGTGTGCAATAGCAAGGCTCCTGAAGGGTTTTCCCAACAAATTATAGAACCAATGTCTGTACAAGAGCAACCCTGCCTGGAAAAAACCCACATATTTTGTAGCTGTTACATGATGAGTAGTTTCAATGTGGTGTTCATTCACAGCAAGCATTTTTTCCTTGAAAGGAAGAAATTATTAAAAAATACAAGCATTTGTTTTTTCTTGATTCTTCAATAAATAAATTCACAGTAATACAATGCTATCAACAAGACTTGCATGGTCTAGCTGAAAAGAGTCATATGGAAAGAATCCTCTGAAAGCAGCCATATGAGTAGTTTCACCCCATTACCCTTACTGTCACTGTTTCACTGAGCTCAGTATATTAAAAATGGAAAATCATTCCCACATTTAGCTTATTCCCATAACTAATTAGATCAGAATTGGAATTTCTGTTTAGATGAGTACCCCAGAGGTATTAAAATATCACTAAATACCATACCTGATTTTTCAGACACTACTGCACTGCATCTTCTGTACAGAACAGATAAAAAACACTAATCCAATAGAGGGGGTATTTAAGCTGTTAAATAGCTCATACATCTTGTATAGGCAGATCATTTTCAATGATATTAAAGTAAATTGGCTTCATCTCTGCCTAGATACTGATTGATCAGTACTTCCAGTGGCACAGTGATACCCAGTCTTAGGATTTCATTATTAGCTGTAGCACTTAAATGTGTTAATGATATCCAAGAAAATGGAATAAAATCACTGATATGTCAGAAGAAAGTAATTCATATTACCTGTAAGACAGTGCTTGGAGGCTGAGTGCTGGTGCTTAGCTAAATGTTTTAGTACCATAAAATTTCATAACCTTTCTACAAAGTGCAGTCAATACAAATTAGACGTTAGCAGCAGTAGATTCCTATTTTAGGTGTATCCTACAGAATCAGAAATACTGCAAAAATTGCCAGATAATGAGGAAAGTAAAGCAAAATTTCTTATGTGATATGTTGATTGACGATATATTGGAATTTTAAGAAATAAAATGAGCAATATAATATGAAGCTTAAATATAAGCAACTAACTAATCACAAGAATAACACTCTGTAGTGTACACAAAGGCTGAACTTCCAATGAACTTTTGCTAGTCTCAGTGCTGAGTCTTCAGAGCATATCCTTCACTTCCTTCACTCTTTGGCTCACTGTTAGATGTAATGGGGTGGTCAAAGTGTGTCAAAAATAAGGTCTTCAATGGGAAATTTGAGCACAGTTCTCAGATGAAGTCAGTGCATAGGGAACATTACCAGTCCTTTGAATATTGCTTGACAGCAATGATTCTTTTGATCCTACCTACTTAATCATCGATCTTTGAAGTCATGCTTACTGCTGTTCTCAATGCCTTTCTCTGGTCTAGTGCTTGTTGAATATTTTAACAAAAAACATCAATTTCCGCGCTTTCACCCGTAATGGCCAACAGCTTTTGAGGATATTCAGAGGGTGAATTTAAACTGTATCAGGTTGCAGGTAGAGAGGGATCTGTCTCCCATAATCTTGGCCTGGGATTGGTCAGGATTTTCCTAGTGCAAATAATTGGATTAAGATGGATCACCTTTGCAACTTTAAATCTCAGTCATAGCTGGACACATATTATGTTTTGACTTATATTATGGACTTGTTTCTAAGAGTCTTCTTTGCTTAGGTAATAGCAGCAGCTTAATTGCTATGAGACTTGTACTAATGACAGTATTAAAATATTAAATTCTAAAAATTTTCTTCTTTACCATGTCACACCAGTCATTTACTCAGTATTGCTCAGAAACGGGGAATGTAGGTTTAGAAGAGTTATGTTGTTGCAGCTTTGAGCAGTATCTCTGTGTGTTTAAAAACAAAACAAACTGCTTTTTAAAGAGTGTAGTTCTCAACTTCTTTTTATTGCCTTGGATACCTAAGGAAAGAGTAATATCTTGTAGAATATGTTGTAGAATTTTAAATTTATGCTCTTACTTTTTAAAAAAATAATCCTTGATTAAGGTTTGACTGCAAATAGTTTGCTTCATGAATGTTGATAATCTGATATTAAAAATTAAAGATACTGCAATATGCTATAGCTGATCTAATAAGAAATTTGGAATTGTGTTAATTTACAGTGTGAAGAAGTAAGCTATTAACTAGTCTTCCCACAAAAGCTTCTAGCAAATTTATTTCTGTGTGACTTTTTGCATGATTTAGCTGTGCTATCCTCACATTTTTTCCAGGCTTTTTTACAAAATGGTATCAGTTGGTTATTTTTTAAAATCAAATGTTTACTGAACATAAACAAATACATGTAATATAAATACATGTAATTGAAAATGAGTCTTTCTTTTTTTTAAACTTGTAGATCTGAAAATACATAAAGATATATTTTGCCAGGGAAATATTGAAATGAACTTTAGGGCAACACCTACTCCTTTCAGTGAATCATAAATACTCTCATCTCTGCCATATAAGTTTTGTTATTCTGTGTATTGAAGCAATGTCAGTTTCAAGTCAAATCAAACTACTGGCCTTACTCTCCTGCTCTTATTTAAGATGCAGCAGTCAGATACTCTGGTATGACAGGTCACACCCCTTTAAAAAGCTGCTGGTTTTAAGTCCTATTAGCATTCTCTGAGCCATTTCTTCTGCCCTTCTGGCAGCTATCCTTCTAAAAACACACTTTGGCAATTACTGTAAATCTATAAAGAAGCAATAATTAGTTTGGTCAAACATGAGCAATCACAGGAACAAGATAATTATGACTATCTTCAAATACTTTGGTCTATTATATATTTAGTTACTGGTGTAGTAAATTATTCTGTAGAAAAGACTGTGACATGGTGAGCAATGTGTTGACCTTTCAGTTCTGAAATACAGAATGAATGAAATACTAGGAGAGAATGAATTAATTTTTTTATTAATGAGATTAAATGTAAAACTCTGCAGTTTGTATCTAACTTCTTCACTTCCTCAATTTTATTTCATAAGAAATCACTTATTTTATGAGTACGTGACTGCTTACCTACATATATTTTCTCTCTCATTCTTCTTTTAGCACACATCAAATTGTATTTGTTTATCAGACAGAAAGACATGCTAACAAGGTAATATTTCTCTTCCCTGTTACACATTTGAGAAACAGTAAATTTATGAAACAAAGAACCTCAATTACACAGGGAATTTGAGAGAAAGTTCTCTGTTTCTAAAAATCAGTTCTTTCTTGGTGAAGAAAATATTAGGAATGAAAGCAAAACTCTTTAATCAGTGCTATTCCTGCCAGCGTAAATGCCAACATCTTCTCATGTGTACAGAGACATAGTTAATGGTCACAGTTTCTCTGAGATATGAATATCCAGTTAATTTCTATTTGGCCTTTCAAAAAGCCAACCAACAGAAGAAAGCGATGAAACCTTTTTGATTGCTATAAGGTTATTGATGGATGATCTTAATACCATATGTTGCTAGGTAGGTTTCATGCACCACTGATAGCAAGATTGATATTTATATAAAGAAACCTTTTTTATGGGCTGTGGATTTAATAACCAAACCAGAACTAGCTCATGAGAATGGGAAATCCATGCAATTTACAATCATTACAAGGCTTTGATATTTTTCCTCTGATTGAAAACACTTCTAGCAAACTTGATGGACACCATCATCCATGTGCAAATGATTGGCATTCTGTGCCTCTTGTTTGGCTCAACATATTTATGTTCATGCAATTTGTTTCCTCTCCTTTTTCTTAAGGCTGTCTGGATAAGGTAGTAAGTAATAATAATAATAATAATAATAGTATATGCATTCTTCTTTTTCCTTGATAAACTATAAATACTGCTTGTTTAAATTCGATTGTAAAAAAAATTAGGCCACATTCACAGTTAAGGCAAATATTTGTAAGTCCCTTGGAATTCTTAAAAATACACTCATTTGCATTGCTTTAGATTCTCCTACATTTTTTCCTGCTTTTCATTGTATTTTTATTATCTTTTGGAAACCCTTTAAAGATTAGGACAAATATACAAGAACAATAAAGAAATGAAAAGACTAATCAAATCTTCCAAAACTTTAAGAATGCTCTCGTCTTACGTAAATTCTTGTTTTCAACAAGCCTCTTTACTCCTGCCCATGATAAAATGAAGCATTGAGCTGAATTCAAATGCAAATAGCCTCTTAGGATGATTCAATCTACTCTAGTAAATAATGTACACATGATGCATAGTGTGGGCAACAATTTATCAAGCTCTTAATTCAAAATTTTTAGCCTCCTAAATAGGTACATTTCTTATTTGTGAGTTTTCCCCTTTTGCTGCTTTTCTGTCCAAGTAAGCCCAATATATTTTTAATGAAAAATGAGATTTGTGCTGAACTTTAAATGCAAGAGTGAAATAATGTATTTTAAACACAATCTGCAGGTAGCAAAAGATAGTTTAAAGTTGTATCTGTGTAAATTATTGAGGAATATAAAGACAGTCTAGAAGTACAAAAGGAGCTTAGACTCCCTATCTAATGATCTGAGACCATCAACACAATAAAAAAAAATAAATCCTTTTTTTTTTTCCTGAAATTTCTGACTGGCATAAATGTGAATTATTTTCAAATGAAGTTAATGCTTCTGGATTGATATTGAAAGCACTACTGAAAAAGAGGAATTTAACAGTAGCTCACGTGCTGAAACAGTTGTCGACCAACAATCAACAAGCAAGGGAGATAACGTTCTTTTGGGCCCCAGAATTTGATCATATGGATTTGTTCATCTTCATTATGAATAGAAAGGAGGACCCTGGGAACTACTGACCTGTCAGCCTTACTTCTGTGCCTGGGAATATCATGGAACTCCTAGAATTTAGGTTGAAGTATATTGAGGTGATTTGAGACAACCACTACAGCTTCACCAAGGGCAAGCCCTGGCTGACGAGTTTGATGGCCATTTATGATGGGGTGGCTGCATGAGCAGTGTCCTGGGTTGCAGTGTAGGATGTACACAAAGTATTTATTCTATCACCATCTTCATGAACTGTTGAAACCAGGTGGGCTAGTGTTTTCCCAAGCCCCCTGCCTCTTCTGCTAATGGCCTTTGGGGTGTCTTCTGCTAATGGCCCATTAATGCCTTGCCCATGACTCACAGATAACTCCCTCCAGGGGTTATCTCTGTNACAGTGCAAGCAGCCCTTACCTGCTGGATTCCCAGAGGAGCAGAGCTACCAGACCTTTCTACAGGATCACTGCTTCAGGAAGAGCACCTCACCTGGACTGCTTCCAATACCCTGCTCAGGTTGTATTCTGACTCTGTCAGTGGTCTTTTGTGTTATTGCATTTATTTTATTTTTACCTTTTTTCTTATTAAATTATATTTCTGACTTGGAGCCTCCCACTCATTTTGCTTTCAAACCACAACAGCAGACAAGGGAAAGGTTACAGATGTAATTTATCTGGACTTCTGTAGGGTCTTTGACACAATCCCCCACAATATCCTATTCTCCATATTGGAGAGAGAAGGGTTTGATGGATGAACTGTAACATGGATAAGAAAGCAGTTGGGTGATCATATTCAGAGGGTAGTTGCCATAGGCTCAGAATTCTGATGGACATCAGTGATAAGTAGTGTGGGGACCCTCAAGGATCTGTCTGGAGACCATTTGTGTTTATTATCTTAATTAATGACATAGAGAAAGGGATTGACTGCACCCTCAGCGAATTTGCAGGTGACAGATACCAAGCTGAGTGGTGCAGCTGATGCACCTGAGGGATGGGATGGCATCCAGAGGGGCTCCGACAAGCTCAAAAAGTGGGCAGTTGGGAATCTTTTGAGGTTTAACAAGACCAAGTGCAAGGTGCTGCTCATGCGTCAGGACAACCCCCAGTACCAGCACAGGCTGGGGGATAAACAGGTTCAGAGCAGCCCTGCCCAGAAGGACTTAGGGGTGCTGGGGAATGAGAGGCTGGACATGACCCAGCCATGGGCACTCACAGCCCAGAAACCCAACGTGTCCTGGGCTGCATCCAAAAATGGTGGGCATCTATATCAAAACAGTGTGAGAAGCAGGGGAAGGAAAGGATTCTGCTCATCTACTCTCCTTTCATAAGATTTCAGCTGGAGAGCTGTACCAAAAGCTTTAAAGACAAATCTACCATCTTGTATTGCTCAATGGTGAAAAATAGATGTAAGAAGCATTTTTTGGTAAACTAATATAGTACACCAGAGAAATACACTACCTCGATTTCTGTCTCCAAATGCTTTTGTGACACTAGCAGTGTGACATCCTAGAAGACAGTATACTTTGTAGTCCCACTAAAGTAAAAAGAGTCATCAAATATTTATTATATTTTAGTTATGTGGACACACTCAGGCATTTTAGATATTTTGGGCTTAGGTCTCACTATGTACTGTACTTTTGAGAGTTTTCATAATTTCCAATGTATATATCTTTCCATCAACCCTGATACCATAAAAGCCATTCGCAATGCATGCTCTGAGTCTTCCCATTCCTGAGTTTGAATAAAAAATTCTAATAGGAATAGTAGTTTTTACAGAATCCTTAATTGTTTACAATTCCCAGGTTTCAGCTTAATTAGCAGTTGAATAATCTTATCAGGTAGTAATTATGACTGCAGACAGATAATCTATTTTGCACAAGTTTCTCTTTGCAAAAACTCAGGCGTAAAATGATCACCTCACAGATTTCTGTTCCTTTTACATTTTAGTCAAAAATATATGAAAAGCATCAGTAAATAATATGGGAGTGCATTTTCATACTAAATACTAAAGATTTATGGTAACATTACAGTTTCATTTCAGTAAAGTTACAGTGCATAAATTTTTTAGCCATGCAGGTTTCAGTGTCATTTTTGATGGCAAAATGTAAGGGCTGTATTTACAGACGGTAGAAATAATTGGGCCAGATAAAACTGCTGAGTGTAAGAGAAGTTTATGACAGGTAAAATGGGAATAGAAACAAAACTTCAATAACCAAATAATTTTAAAATTTGAAGAGTTGAAAATAATGTCATTTTAGCAAGACTGTTAAAGACTGCAGATGAGTAAATAATTTACTCAGATAAATTAGCTTCTTCTGTTAACTGTATGTAAGGAGTATCATAATTTTTCTGTATTTATCCACTATTCATGTTCACACCTGTAAGCTTTGTTGATTTTTTAAACAGCTCTGTGAAATCTTTGCAAATATGCAAATCCTTTTTTCAAGGAATACATGACTATCATGTTCAAGTCACTGCCCAATGGTGGCTCATTCACAGTTAATAATACGTTCTATATCATTGGATCTAGACTTCCTAGATATAGTAACTATTGAAAAAATTACTTTCTATTAATAACTAACTAGCAGGATAATATTAAAATTGCATTTACTTATTGAAGACTGGTCAGCAAACCCCTATCCTCAAATTAGAAACTTTTAATAACTGTTCACTTTTCTTTTTGTATATTTTGATTTGTGTTTTTCATATTTTGTCTATTTTCATATATTGTCTATTTTATGAACTAAATTGGAATAATTATATATATGGGGGACAAAAATTTTAACTGCTTATTCTAAAATATCCTGGAACTATGCAATATTTGTAAATGTATCAGAATATTATTTTCTTTCTCCTAGTGTTTTTTTTCTATCTCTTTTCTCATTGTACCATCACTGAGACAGTGACTGTATCTTACAAAGCAGCTTGAGCTGACTTAACAATTGCTATGAGTGTGTTATCTAAATCTGTACTATTAAACCGGTTTTCATTTGTTCTTTCCAAATGAATGGTGGCTACAGATAGGGAGGTCTTTAAATCACTAAATTAATGCAAATTGAAAGTATTGAAGATTTTTTCCCTACATTTATTGATATTCACTGAGAGAGTAACTCTATTCAACAACAGCAAAAAACTGTCCCAAGTGGAATGAAGAATATTTTTATTCTTTTCACCAGGTTTTTGGTAAAATCAGTGTGAAGGTACAGTTGTCCATAACTGTATATAACCACACATGATATACCTGTAATTCAGGTCACTGATTATGGAGGATGCAATGGTTTGTCTGTTTGTCTGTGAAACGGTGATGTCTGGCTTGAGGCAATGTAGCATCAATTAAAAACAATCAACTGGCTACACGCATGTGCAAGCATTTCTTCCTAGTGAGTAGTTGTGGTGACAAGTGCTGGTTTATGTTGTTGTGCATAAATCCTTTTCAGTTCCTGTAGCAGGTTAGCCTTGGATAATCGCAAAATCCCCATCCAGCTGCCTGCTGGCTCCCCCTCTCTGTGAGGCACTCCATGCAGTTCTACACCGTGATTCACTAAACACAGAACTTGGCGCTGGAGCTACCTGTAACTCCGACCTTTACTGAGTACAGGAAATTTAAATAACCTTTCTGTGGTCCCATTCTTTGTGTAGTACTAAAGGAAAAAAAAAGAAATCAATTAATTATGGAAAAAATAGACAAATAGAATAGACAAAAAGAATAGACAAAGAGACTGTACATCTCTGGCAGACTGGGCTTTTGCATAAAATTAGAAGACATAATTTCATCTGCCTAAATTTCCTGAAAGTAACTGACAGAACAGAGAAATTGATAGGTATCCATAAGATGCAAAAAAGAGAATTAACAGTATATCCTCTTAAAGGCATGGAACAAGTTTCACACGGAGACGAATTCAGCCTTGCAGTATTAACAATATTTCAATTATATTTGGATTAGAGGTGAAAGAACATGATTTGTCACATAGTAAAACAATACCTTCATTGGGCTATATGAAACAATATATATTTGTGTCAACATATGCTTAACAACAGAAAGTATTAAAGTTTGTTATTCTCACATGTTGGCAAAAGATCTGAACTTATCTCTTAATAGAATAACATACACAGTGATAACATAAAAAAGATGACTTCCTTAAGATTTAGCTAGATCAATTAAGATTTAGCTAGAAAGAGATATCACAGGGAAAAAAAAATCATTGGATAGTGTGCCTTTCATTCCCAAATATCCATTGAGAGAAGCATATATCAACATGTTTAAAAGCAAAAAGTTAAGTATAATAATGAAATAGTGCCTGAAAAGGCTCTATTATAAGGAAAATTGACCTGTGTCTGAAGGGCTGGTTCATTCACTTCAAACTAAGAGGTTGCAACTCTGAACCCACCTATCTCAAAAGTTCTCAGAATGGAATATGTGGCATTGGGCTAAATGGTTGAAGGGCTAAATGGTTTGAAGGATTTGTAATTTTTTTATGTCTTTTTTCCTACCACACTGTGAAAATGAATCATATGTAAGTAAAGTAATAAACAGAGAGTAAATTGGTTTGCTATGCACATATTAAAAAATCCCAAACAAAAATCCATCTTTAATATTGGTGAGAGCACAGACTGTCTAGTCTAATTTGGTCCACATAGGCTCTGGATACTGACAAAATACAGAGATATTTTTCAGAGTCGGTTAAAACAGTTAATCTTGAACAAGAATCTGAAAAAAAGATGATCTAATTTAAATTGCATACCAAGGCACAGACACAACTCCAGATTAAATAAACATACAGTTGAAAGCTGCCCATTTTAAGTGGCAGTACTGGTAACAGGCATTTTGTGAAATACACATCGCTCAGTGCAAGACACTGCAGTGACAGCTGCAGTGAAACACAGCATGCAGCACAACCACTAGAAGATATCCTAATAAAACCAAGAGTGTGAGTTCCTTTTTCCTTGAAGATATTGCTATCTGTTTGCTGACAATAAAATCAGCAGCAACAAAGGGTGGCCTGCTGACCTGTGAGACCACAATATTAGCAGTTTCTCATTGCTCCTTGAATAAAAGAGTTCAGATGAAATACAGTGGCTTGAACATTTGCCCAAACTCAGGCTTTTGGCACATGTTTGACTAGGATTAGGGTAAAAGGAACAGGAGACATGACCTTCTATTTTTGATGTCTTTAAGACCTTAAGAAATTTCATGATGTTTCTCCATTTAAAATCTGAAATCTGTCATTCCTTATTGCTTATTTTAATGAAAATATTTTGGTTGCTTTCCTCTCTGTCATTTGTGAACACCTTTGACTTCAGTGGATGAACTCAATGAATGTATCATATGTACTTTTTTTTGAAAGAAGTATTAGTGTTTCCTTTGATTGTATGTTTCATGTCGCCTGTTTAACAGTCAGGAAAGAGCGATACAACTGGAGCTGCTAAAAAGATAAGAGACATCACCCTTGAATGTTGTGCATATCTAATTAAATATTAGTAACACCAAAACCAACAAAAAGAGCTTCTACTTTTATATCCAAGTCTTAATATAAAAATATGTGCATAATTTGAATTGGTTTTCAATAAAGTTTTGATTTAATAATACATGTTCTTGACTAGTGTATTATACAGTTGCCACCAACAATCAAGTTTCAGATGCATAACAGCTGTTGCAACAACATTGTAAATAATGCTAATGATTTCAAAACTGTCCAGAAATTTACAGCTTTACTTATCTGGTTGTAACATTTGTATGGTTAGCCAATGGTTTATATACACAAGGATCTTTGAAGAGCTCTTGTAGACACACTATGGGAATTGGCTGCCTATTAAGAGATTATGAAGCTGGAAGTGAATTATTAACAATGGGAGACAGATACCAGATCAAGGGAGGTATAAAGAAGTGTGTGTACAATGTTAGTACTGCAAAATAAGAACAGATGGAGACCTCTGAAGCTGTAAATAATTCATTCCATAATTCCATCTTCTACTGCAGGGAGCAGGGTAAAACTTAGTGGATTTTCCAGGTGACTTAAAAGACTAAATTTGTTTCAAAGCCCTTGTGAATTGATACTTCATAGATCACTGAAGTTGTTTTACTTGAGTTATTCAAGTATATATAAGAAATTCCAGGCTTTCCCTCTTTGACTTTATGTATTAGCATGTATGTCTTCCACAGAGTAACTCAACAACACACACTGGCAAATGAAGAGTATCATTGATTATACTGTAAGATCATTGAGTCAGACACTGCTTTGTTTTATGTGGCACAGGACACAGGTAGTGTGCCACACTGGCTCTCTGTATTACTATCCCAATATAAACACACATCAGAATAAATACAATGGTGACATTCAGGTCATGTGTTAGTAGAGAAAGGTTATTTACATCCTTTCCAAAAAGTGATATTCTGCAAGAAGTAGAGGTTTTGCAAGAGAAGATTTGCAGGGGATAAGTAAAATGAAAAATTAAGTTAGGGGATTTTTAAGATTCCATTACATGGAAAGAAGAAAAAGTTTTCATGAGGTATGTTAATTTCCTGAAGTCTGAAAGCTCCCAGAGTGCCCAGATGTGGTAATCTGTCACTTCTGAACACCCTTTGCATCCTCTTCTAGAATGAATCAAGAGTGAGTATATGCCGAGATATTCTGCAGCACTGACACTTTGACCATCCTGAGAAGGAACTTGCCTAGAGAACTGTAACCACCTTTCTTGTCACTTTCTTGTGTGACTTGAGTCACTTGAGTGACTTTCTTGTCACTCAATCAGATTCCCTTCTCTCAAAAAACAAGGCAAAAAAGGGTGTGTTTGCAAGATGCTGCCCCTAATAGTGTTGGTGCAGAGTGAGGATTCACGTGCATGGCTCTGTGTTTGGATGTAGTTTACAGACACCACCAGTCACAAGTGTGAGGGATGCTTGCTCAGCACTGGTACAAAAACATAGAATTGTATAACCATATAACAGTTATGCTTGTCAGCATCTTCTACTACAAGGATTCAGCTAGAGCTTTCCAAGGTCCAGCATCCCTGTTGGTCCTTCGCTTTCCTTGTGTGTTGAGGATGCCTCTGTGGGGTGACATACTCATAGGACCTTTCCACTTTCTGTAACTACCTGAAACAAGGTTGTTGTGAGGTGGGTGTGGGTCTCTTCTCCCAAGAAACAAGTGGTAGGGCAGGAGGAAATGGCATCAAGATGTGCCAGGGAAGATTTAGATTGGATATTGGGAAAAATACCTTCACCAAAGCATTTGTCAAGCATTGGAACAGGCTGCCCAAGGAAGTTGTGAAGTCACTTTGTGGAGATATCTGAAGGATATGTAAATGTGGGACTGAGGGACATGGTTTAGTGGTGGACTTGGGAGTGCTGGGTTAATGTCAGACTGGATGATCATAGAGGAATTTTTCAACCTAAATGATTCTGTGATTCTATGAATCTCCACAAATCAGCTTCTACCATCAGTAGATTAAAATGCTGAAACACATTTTAATACCTTCGACTCAAATTTATTCTTTAAATGCTTGAAAGATTTTACCATAAATTAATTATTCCAGCTGAGAGAGAAGTAAAATCTTCTTTTTATAATGAACATTTTTCTTGCTAGTAAACTAAACGCCTCTATAGTCTGTTAAAAAAAGAAAACTCTATAATGGAAAGGACAAATTGAGTTTAGAGTCACTGTCTTTTAATCACATTATTTTAACTGTACATTTCAATAACATTTAGTAAGTTAATAATGCATTTTATGTACAATAACCTTCAAAGGGAAATGCCCTAATGGCTTTCAGATAATTTACACAGTTGGAACTACAAGAAAATTTTCATTTACAATATTTCTTTTTTGCTTTAATAGAAAGAGTGATTTTATATAGTACACATTTATTTTATATAGCTAGCCTTCCAAATTGAACAAATTATTTTACAGAAAACATTGTAAAGGTCCAGCTGAGTGATAGGGTAACCCAACCAGCTGTGTCTTATGTGTCTTTAACCCATAGCCAGTTGAGAAGAAGCAAAGGGAGAAGTGACTGAGTATCAAAACTGGATAATACCTCATGAAACCAGAGAGACTGATATGCATAGTTGTGACATTTAACACATTGCCATGCATATACTTCCTGGTGAGGTTTGACATCAAGAATAGAGGAAAGCTTATTTTATTTCTACATCAGGAAATGATTCAGCTTTTGTGCTTTGAAGGCTACTGTGGACTTCCTGTGTTTTTTCCCACCCTTGAATTCAAGGTTTTATTTGTAAGTCATCCAGTGATCTAGACCCCATAAAAAGAGATGTGCAAAAGCTTTATGATAGCAGTCAGTAGCTTTATGGGAACATCCAGTATCTCCCTTCAGGCACAACTGTACTTTTTGCAGCAATGGTTGAAGTCATCACTGAGACAAACACAGCACTGTGAAGGGTTAGTCCCAGTCCAAGTGTGGGGAGCTTTCATTCTGGGAGAGTGGTTATGACAAGATTGACCCACACAGGACAGACAATTCATACCACACATGCAGAGTTTTGAGTTATCATCAAGTAGAAAGTAGCATAAGAAACTGAAAGATAATGAGATAATATGATGGTTTAAACCTTGTTTCATAGTTCTAGCATCCATGCAAGTGGAAAATTTATCCTTGAAAAATCCACATCTATTTCTAGTTAAATCCTGTGTGTGGATGCACTGTGTGAATAATTCATTTCTATGAAAATACAGCTCTTCAAACTTAAAGAATTCTTGACCCTTTATCCAGAAAATGTCAAGAGTCATATGAAAGGATTTGATTTACCTTTAGCTGTTGTCTCCATGTTGTCCTCCTGTATGACAGAAGTTTTGCCTTTCAATGCTCCTTGATGGAACTTTGCCACTTCTCATGTTCCTAGGCTGGTGTCTGAACAATTCTCTCCTTGGATGTCCAAATTGTGTTGCTTCTTGCACAGTCATAAGTGCAATCCATGGATAGAACAGTCTCCTCAAAACAAAAATTCTGCTTATTTTTCTTATTTATACATGTAAGATTTTTTTAAATCTTCCACATGGTCTATTATGGGAATGGAAATGTCAAAACTTCTAGAGATAGTTTTGAGAGAGCTCACATTTGAATCTTGTTCCTTGAAAGAATTGGTCCTATTTTATTGCCTAAAGTTTTCCTCATAAACTAACACTTGATTTTTGTTTGATAGTTCCCTTGATTTTTGTTATTCATTGTGGACTTTTTCTGTTGACAGTTTAAGAACTGTTTTAGGCTGGAAGCCATGTAGGCAAAATATTCAATGTTGGTGACTGAACTGCTTTCAAGTAGCTACTGAGGAGTGATGGAGTTTGAGGTGCTCCTAATTTCCTCTTCCTGGCCCTGAACACTCATCTGTTGACTTGAATAAAATAAGTGAACTAGACTAATGAACTTCTCAGCTAACCAGATCTAAATACAGAAAATATTATTCAGTAGTACTATATTTATAATAGATGGAGCCACAAAGTATTTCATCTCAGTGTACAAAATGCCAGAGAACACCAGGATTCACTGAATGTGACCTTTGAGTGGATGCACGCTTGCAGAATAATTAATTCTGGTTATTAGCTGACACTTTAATTGAATTTAAATAGATTATAAACCCAAAGTTTGTTACTACACCTTTTGCATGATAAATATTAATGCTAATTTCAATGGTGTCAGGAAATGAGTCATCAGTCTCTGCCTGTTATGTGGGATAAAACACTTAGAATTTGTTTCTTATCTCAGATGCATCTGGAGCAAAATAGAGCTGTTAAATATTTCAGCCTGCACTGAATTAATCTTTCAAAAACATGATACTGTTAATAGATCTTCATATAACTGATTGAGTCCTTCACTCTTCTAGGAGTCACTATCAGCTGTTTCAATATGGGTGTGGGGAGGATTTCCTTCTAAAAGCAAAGGAACCATTTTCTAGGCAGAATATAAAATAAGAACATACAGAAATACCACAGCAATGTGCCAATATACCTTTGTCTTTATTTTGACATCTCTCATGTTTATGTCTGCTTCAGTGTGACCTTTTAAACTATATTATCTTTTCATGGCAGAAAAAACAGCAGAAAGATAAAAAAATCCATGGGGTTTTTTTTTTTCTCTAACTAATTTTTTCAAATTCATTTAGTATTTACGCACATGACTGATAATTGACTTGGACTTGAATTTTTTTTAGTACTTTTCTAAAAAGATTCAGTTGTGGCAAATGTATTTGCAAAGATGAGTATTATCCAAAAAAGGAAAAATGTTCCTGTGTTAGAGTTAATACTGAGAATCTCATACTGCTGTATAAGCAAAACTGTACTTTATTATTGCACCCAAGATGTTTCTGCTCAGTAAATGGGATAATAAATTGAAGCTTCAGGATTTCAGACCATACTTCAAAGTGATATACTTGGGAAGTGGAGTTGTTGACATTACTTAATCTTATCAAATAATTCGCATTATAGCCTTTATTTTGGGTCAGATCCCTATCAGTGTAAAGGTGGGAATGAAATTCTCTGTGTCGATGTTTTGCTTGAGGCTGAAGAGAAGATTTGCTTTTTATTCTGGAAACGAATCATAAAAGTAAATTCTGACAATAAGATGATAAGAAACCTGTGCATTATTAACTATATCAATATTGGAACTAAATAATAGTTACTTTTTTTTTGCTCATGGGCATATTTTTTGATGGCCTAGTGAAAAACTAACCAAAATTAATTTTGAAAATATTAATTGAACGCTCCATAGGTATTACATAGAGTATAGTGGGGAAAATTTATGCTCTTCTTCCAGGGAATATGCTTTAATTCTTCACAGATCTTTATTCTGACTAGGTAACTGTATGTCTTATGCCTGTAAACAAAGAGTGTGGATGAACTGGTTCATAAGGGTAAAGCACGAGACCTTGGTCTCTACTGGTGCCAAAAATCTACCATCAGTGAGACAAATAGTAGTAATTGAAAGGATTCTAGTGGTGATCAGGGTAAATGTCAGCCTGATTGAATCCTGTGTTTTGGTTGTTCTTTTAAGGATTTGTGATATCAGCACTACATTTAATGAAAATAAAGTCTTCAAAGCTGAGCACCCAAAGCAGAAAGTCTCAGCATGTCAGGGCTCTGTGTGCACAAGTGGTCCTTAACCCCCTGCATGCCCTCTCATCTGCAGTGTCCATGCACACCTATTCTGCATGTTGGTCCTTATAAGTTCACATCTGAGCCTTGCTTGCTCCCCCAAGCTATGCTATAAGTGTACTTGTCTCCAGTCCCTGCAGTCTCTAGCCTTGACTCCTGATGGATCTTGAACAGACTTTGTAAGAAACCTGTCTCCAACCCTGTCTCACACATAGACCTTAGTCCTATGTCATAGTCTTGCCTCCACTCTTGTCTCCAAATTTGCCTCCTTCTGTCCATGTGATCATTCTTGTTTTCCAGCTCTGTACCCCTCATGCAACAGCCCTGTCTTTGATGTTCCCTGAAACAAAACCAGAGACTGCACATGCCTTTTAAGGTATATCTTCACCAAGAGTAACCATGCTCAGTTTTCATAGCAGTATCACTTTATTTGAATCACCTCTCAGAACTGCTCTGAAGATTTATTCAAATCCAAGTATCTTTTATCATGTAGTCTATTTTCCCACTCTTCTTTTTCCTCTTCTGTTCTGCTGCTTTGCCAGCCAAAATCTAGACTCAGTCTACTTCCACACAGGACTCTCCCAAGACCCATATCCCAGTCTCTTAACATCACAAAATCATCAAGGTTGGAAGGGGACACTGAGTGTGTCTAGTCTTGTCTTTGCTATCCTTTGTCCTTGTTGTGTTTTTATTATCTCCAGCCATTATCTCCAACCTCTGAGCAATTCCTAGGTCTAAATGGAATTAATTGTATTTTAAATTATGCATATTGTCTCTCATCTTTTAACTGGAATGTCTGAGAAGAGTCTGTCTCCATCTTCTTCAGTGTCTTTCATCGAGTACTCATACACCTTAGGAATATTTCCCAAGTTTTTCTTTTTTAAATCTTTGACTCTCCTGAAGTACGTGACATCATGATCTTTTAGATATAAAAATCATAGTTCTTCCTTCTATCCTGTTGTATAACGGTTTTCCTTTATGGTAAAATTTCCAAGGAACAAGTACCCTAAAAAGAATTTCAGGGTATTCTGTCATATCTCAAACAGTTAAACTCAAACAAGACCAGTGAACACACAAAGATAATAGGAATTGAGACTGACAACTGGAACTAAGACATATTTCTACTGCTTGAATATTGTCTCAAAATATCACCTTGATATTAAATACAGAACATGAATACATAGAGAAAAATGTACCTCCTCTAGTAAAAAAAGGTTTTCATTAAGGCAGTGTTTTCTTGCATTAGCTTTGCTGCATTTCCATCCACCTTACCCATTATCTTTCCATTTTCATTGATTTCCCCCCTTTTTTTTGACCTGTCCTGTTTTTGAACATTTCTACATTTTTTTCAGTTTCTCCTTTTATCCTGCTATTTTACCACAGTCTTTTCTCAGATAATACTTCTTTTTGCCTCCTGCTTTTTTCTTTTTTTTTTTTTTTTTCCTTTTGCACAAATAACAGGCTTAAGGTCAGCATCTGAGTGCTAAAAGGCAGGCATTTTGAAGCACCAATTTTAAACATGTCAGCTGAGGAGCTAGAAAATTTTGAGTCACCTTTCAAAAGTGCAAAACATGTAATTTAGAATCTATTGCAATTTAGTGTCATTGGTCTTTGATTATATTTCTTTGGGACTGCCTGATAAGGTTGTGGACCCTTTAAAAAAAAAAGCCTTCCAATATGACATAAATTCCATAGATGTGACAGATGCCTGCAGAAAAATGAGTAGCCCATTTCTGAGTTCACCCAGAACTTTTCTGTGAGAGACTAAAAATGACAGCTGAGGCTAGGAGGCAATTAGGTGATGTATTCTGAGGGTCTGAGATGAAGGAATCTACAGTTCTGGGAGTCTGTTCAGGTCTGGAATTCTGTTTCTAGCTTGATTCCTTTAAGGGCTGGTTCATGAGCCTGGAGAATCAGTGTGAGATTTCATAAAATTAAAGAAATGGAGGGGTGGTCTGGAGGTCATCTTGTATAGCCTCCCATTCAGGATGGACCTGCCATGTTCCCAGTTATCCTTTTAAATCCATGATACAATGGGATGGCAAAAGATAGCAGTTCACAGTTCAGAGTTAATATAGAAGTATTTCCCTTTTTCTTTTCCTCAGGAAAGCTTTTGTCATGGGCATGACAACTGTTTAATGAAGTCACCTGGTAATGTCTTCTGCAGCTGGTCACATCTTAAAGCTTGCCAGGGGAACATACAACAAGAAACAAGGAAAGTTTCTAAATAGCTTTTCAATTACTTTTATTAGTTGAAGACAAGCAGAGCTGTTTTCCCAAAAGAAGGGTAAGATGGAATAAAAGGTGTTGTGTTCAATGTATTGTAAAATTAAAGGATGTATTCTCCAAAGTGTGCTTTGGCCAAACTGTGATGGGCTTAGCAGCATGGGGAGTGGACTTTGCATT
This sequence comes from Sterrhoptilus dennistouni, assembly GCA_013397095.1. Lineage (NCBI taxonomy): Eukaryota > Metazoa > Chordata > Aves > Passeriformes > Zosteropidae > Sterrhoptilus > Sterrhoptilus dennistouni. Next base: position 1,637,280 of record VWZU01017663.1, on the reverse strand, counting down.
TTAAATGAGAAGAAACAGTTTGAAAAAATGGTGTGCATTTCCACAAAATATAATGTCTCTATAGCTAATGAGGGTTGAGTGAGACCTGTGGGAATCTGTCCAGCTTTGTGCTAGAGAGTCGTGACTTGCACAAGGCGCCTCCAAACTTACTCTGCTATCTCATTGTTTTTTGTTTCTTTTATGGTTTCAGCATTTCCAAAGGGAACAGAATAGGTACAGATGTTCAGCTGTCCCACTGAACTATGAAAAATACTCTGACAAACACTGAAATACTACCTGACATTCAGTAAGAGTGTCTGACAAAGAAGTCTGTTTCTGTACATCGAAACCCAGCAAAATGAACCCATGACTCCAGATACATTGCATAGGAACTGATCTCACTGCACAAGTTGCGTTCTTTGACAGCATCTCTTATAATTCCTTAATTTTAGAAGTCTTCCATAATATGCAATAGGTCAATGAAATCATGTAGCCTTCTGTTTCCAGAAGTTACTCATGTAACTGCAGGGAGAGACTTATCATTCCTCCAGGATTCTCAGTGAGGACTCTGTGCTGACCCTCCAGGCCACAGCCTTCACAGACCTGCTTCTGAACTTCTAATCTGACTTCGAGAATTTGAAAAAGAGAAGGAAAAAAGCATCTTCTCTAACTGCAGAAGAAGGCAGTACTCCAGTGACAAGGTTGTGCGAAGGTAACATCATAAAATGTACTCCAACACATACTCCTATTATAGCAGTATTCTGTCTCAAAAAGTGGTAGTACAAGATACAGTTTAAACATAAAATATTTTAAGCAAGGAATTTACATGATTTTTATGACAATTTTAGTTCAATCTTGCCAAAGGAAGGCATTTTGTTATCCACTTTTGGCATATAGCTAGAAAAATTTAAGCAAATCTGTAGGAGTGGGATTTGGTTCAGTAGCAAGAGAAAATGATTGCTCAAAGGAACTGTGAATGAGATTATGACAAAGTGTAGGAAAATCTAAAATTCTTGATGAAAAAACTATAACTCTTCAGAAAAAATGATGCACCCACTGTTATAAGGTACAATCATGAAGTGACATGTAATTTTTTTCAAGATTTTTATTACCTGAGATTTCTGCGTTCCTACTTCATATTTCCTCCTACTTTCTACATGTGAAGAATTAGCTATTTAGTACATCTGAAATTTTTTTGAAATAAGATAGCATAAAATGCATAAAGCATACTATGTTTTTTTCACTGTGTTCTTTTAACATTGCCTTAAGGGTTGTCCATGGACAAGTGTGGATATGCAATGTATTGTTTTTCTATTATAAGGTGCAAAGAAAATTCATGATTGTGTACTGACTTTTTCCCCCTGCTAGGTAGAAGAACATTGGGTTCTCGTTCTCTACAGCTGCTCAGTTTCTCCAGTGGGATGAGATGACAAGATTATGGGTTATTCAATTACTTGGGTCGCCTGTTTCTGTGGCAGTACAAAGTAATCAGAAATTTCTTTAAAACAACTATCTTTAAATCATCTATGTCTATATCTTTTAAATATCACTAGTTTTATGTCTTCAATGATGAGAAGGCATGAGAGGCAAGATTATAATAAAGGATAATAGTAGGGTCATTTTCCTCATTTGTACAACCAGTGGCTGATATGTGAGTTCAGCAACAGCTCAGAGAGAAGGAAAATTACTCTCAGAAATCAAGGATAGGGTGTTTCCCCCACTTTTTTTTACCTCACATCTGGAAAGAGCTGTTAGGGACAAGTTCCAGCTCACTGAAGAAATGGAGCTGCAGTGCTATAGTGCACACTACAAAAAATGGCTTTGTGTCACATTCCCTTTCCAGTGAACCTAAAGTACAATCATGAGTAGGTATTGCCTTATCCTTAAAATGCAGTTTATTACCTGAGGCCACAAGGTGAAGAATGAGTCAAGAGGAGCTCTTGGGAATTTTTAGTTCAGAGGTTGCACCAGCGGGCAGTGCTGCCTTTTCCCCTCATATGCTTCACTTCCTCACGGACGCATTCAATGTCAAAAATAGGCTTAAAATAAAGCTCAGTGCCTCCAGGCTTCATAATGAGATGTTAGCCACTAGATGTTGCTCACATGTTACTCATTCTCCTGCTTTCCTCTTTCCTGCTTCATTTTGCTCAGGATGATGTTGACTTTGTACAGTTGTATATTTCACAAGACTTTGAATTCACAAATATAAAGAAGTATCATTAAGAAAAGAAGGTTTGCATTAAAATGTTCATTATAATAGAAATTACCCAGTTATGACCCCTTTGAAAATCCTGTGCACACAGGGAACACTTGACCTTAGTGACTGGATTTATTTTTCACTTGGACTGTTATGCTTAATTTGTTGTTCTCATTAGCTAGATAAAATGTTCTTAGTCCTCCTATGTGTCAGTCTTTCATTTAAAAATGTATATCAGATAGTGGAGAAACTAATTAGATGACCATTTTTATTTCTGAAAGTGAATAAATAGCAAAGGAGTTTAAAATGGGTGTTTAAAATAGTACCAGCACTTTCTTTATTATCATATTTTTCCTTTTTTTTTCTAACTTTACATACTTCCTTCTTTTATTTCTCTATCACAAGTTATATCTAGCTTTATATATAACTGCTTTGCCCATGGAAATTCAACTATAAATATCTTTAGAATAATAGTAGGAGTGCCCAAAGTTTTAACACTGAAGACTTATTCATTCTCTTGCCATTTTTTGTTACATCTTCCCTCTAAAAATGCAGCATTTTAGCATTTAGGAAAAATCATAACTGCTAAATGAAGGCACTGTGCTTGTTGTCATTGTGCTTCCATTACAACACATTTTTGTGGATTCCAATTCAGCAGTCAATGTGCAGGGAATATTACTGAATCATAAACAAGATATTTTTCTTCCAAATTATCCTGGTTTTTGAACTCTTTTCATTCAGTTGCTTTCTTCAGGATGCTGTTACATTGATATAGATGGATCTTTAGAAGCTAGTGTTGTCTCTCCAAGCAGCAACAGACTTTTAGTAAGTGTGGTTAGTTTCTATTCTTACATGAATAAAGAATATCTTTTCTTGTCAAACAATTTGAAAGGTGGGCTAACTAAATCAGTAGGGCAGAACACTCTATTAGAACTTCAAGTTATGTGAGTTTATTTATTTACTTAAAATATTCATACACATACTCATATTTCTATACTTTTTATGTTTAAAATTTTAATGCTCCATTGAATTTGAGATTTAGACAATTGTCTAGCAAGAAATTGCTTAATTCTTTTCCCGATAGTATTAGTATTGATATGAAAAAATGCCTAGAGCCTACACAAGCCCAATACAACCAACTGTAAATGTTTTCCTGATTGCACAACACAATGAGTAAAAAGAATTGTCTCAGTCTGAGCCTCTCAGAGCAGGCTACAGTTAAATTAATTGCATGGAGACAATAGAGTTTAGAAAGAATTATTATTGACAGTTTAAAATCCTTTTTTCTCAGGTCTTTCAAGCTTGATTGCAGGGCAAAGCTACTTCACATGCACTGAACCACAGAGGAAGTAGGATAAAAGAGAAACTCAGACTGATCTAAGTAAATGGAGGGCAAATGGTAACAAGAGGATCAAACTTCCTTGTGTTAGCTTTAATTGCCATCTCGCTGTGCAGACCTGCATTTGAGAGGGACAGCACTGACTGGCTCATGGGTTCCCACTAGGAAAGGGTGAGTTTTAATGAAACTGACCTCAGAAAACAAGCTTTGATAAATGGTCCTTTTAGATGATATATTATCTTTGCCTCCACATCTGTAGTAGGAAGGTAACAGAACACATGAATTTTATTCATTCAGGCCTCACAGAGACAAACAGAAGTTGGATAAGTAAAGAGAATCATAGAATCGTGGAATATGCTGAGTTGGAAAGAGCCATTAGGATCATCGAGTCCAACTCCTGGCCCTATGCAGGACACTCCGAGGATCACAAGCTAAGTTACATGACTGATGAAAAATAAAGTGGTGTTAGAACTAAATGGGATTGATTTTCATAGAGCAAGAGGAGCATATTACCAATCAAAATAGGCCAGAGAAAGACATTCAGAAGGAAAAAACAAACTCTATTTTTCTTACTGCAGAATATTTTGCAGATCACAGGGGTAATACAAGGTTCATTTTATGTACTGGTTAGTCTGTGTTGTAAAATAAAATTTGAATGTGATTGACCATATGCAGAAAGTAAAGCCAAATTTAAAAAGTATATATATGTCTATGTAATTCCCACCAGAAAAGGAAGCACTAAATATCATGTTGAAATATATATTTGCCTGATAAAAAGGTTAGATAACTTTAGAATTGCAAATACTTAGAAATGCATTTACGAAAGGGGATCACTGTATAGGGGCATGCACTAAAAAGGAAATGAGATTTCAGCTGGAGAAGGCACTGATAGGACAATACTTCCCAGTCTCCTCAGTGCAACACCTAAATACAGACAGTATTTTGGTAAACAGAGTCAGCAATATCATGTTAAAGCAATGCATAACAAAATAGCCTTATAAAATCCTTCACATTCACTAAGAAAGAGGTCTGGAGGCCCTGAAGCAACTGATCCCAAAAGTACAAGAAAATATTCTAATATTTTTTGAAGATGCATGTAGTACAGCAGAAATCAAATAAAATTGCTATGTATGGAAGAGCCCACTTTCTAAAAGTAATATAATTTCCAAAGCTGACAAATGTGTTTATTTGGAGAACTAACTATAATGCTATTTTGCTTTTTTCTTTCCTTTTTTTTTTTTTTTTTCAGTGAAAAAGCAAAGAGCAAAATTAGGATTAATTGGGAAGCTTCCCAGGGTAATGAAGAGTAGCACACCATCTGTTTGAACAGGAAAAATATTTGATCAGTACATGTTCCTGATCCTGCTGTGCAATACAGAGGTAAAGGTTCTTCTAACAAAATGATGGTATGTAACCTGAGTAATGGCAACTGAACTGAACAGGCAGTGAATGCAAACCACCATCAGTTCTTAGGACAGCTAAAAAGCAGCTAAAGTACGGTCCAGTCTGACACATAACAGCTGTGAAAATTATTTTTCTACCATTACCAGAAATTTTCTGACGGTAATAATCTGATAAAACTTTTCTCTCTTTAAAGACATATCAGCGGGAAATTTTTGACCATGGGTCTGGTACAGGAGGACCTGGGGAAAGGTGATTTAGAAATCTCTGGTATGTTTTGAAAGGAAAGCTGATATACAAAGGAGACTAAAGGGATACCTGGAGGTTTTGTTTTCAGTTGAACACAATATAAATAGCAGGGGTTTTTTCTTTCCCCTGCCCATGTACCCTTGTTCACACTTACTCCAAACAATATAACGGTGGTTAAAATATAATACTGCTTTTCATGTAGGTGTTTAACAGACAAGTAAGTAGATAAATGGTCTTTAATGTAACGGCAGATGTTGCCACTCTTTTGAAGAAATCCCATTGGAAGCAACACAAGGATTGTTCCTGTGCCTCAATTTTCACTGCTCTCAGCAGAAAGTGGGGTGAATGCTTCAGCTCATGGCAAAAGCTGTGGGGTATTTGCAGTGGGTGAGGTTGAAGGCACCTGGTCATGTCAGATGCTGAAGTGGCAATGACTGAACAAAGAAAACTTCTGGATGGAGAGGAGAAACCTGTGCATAATGAATGTGACAGTCTAACATGGAAAATGTGAGGGATTTTTGTGCCTCTTACTGGAAGAAGGGTGCTCTTCTGCTGGGATGTGTAGTAGAAGTGACTCTGTATCTGCTTTTTCTCTAAATAACTTCAGACTCATTGCCGTCAGAAGAAGAAAAAAACACAAATTTCCATCTCCTCAAGGCACATTTTAAGTAAGTTTAGAGTGACACAAAAACCTTGAGGTTTTATGGGCAGCTCTCCCCTTTTCCTGTGCCCTCCCCTGCTTTTCAGAAACATGAAAAAGCAAAAACTGGCCAGGAAAATGAATTATACAAAAATTAGACAAATAAGCTCAACAGTAGACTTTTGTAGAGAGCTGGATCATTCCATAATGATAAAACAGAATCAGCCTGTGTTGTTTCTGGTCACAGACATTCACTTGCTAAGTCGCATTGAAAAATCAGTGTCCCTATCTCTCCCCCATATTCCAAATGTCACATGGCTCCTGCAGGACACATCTGCAGGTCTGGGCAGAACTGCTCATCAGCAAGGGCCTCTTTCTATCTATCTCCAACATATGTGTAAATACCAGTTCTGCCTCCCCTCAGATGCTCTCAGCAGAACTGTTCTGATCCCTCAGCTGAACAAGAGAGACCTCTGATCTTTCTCAGGATGCAGAGCTGTAATTATAAAACTGTAAACTAGATGTGAGGCTTAATTATAATGTCAAATAGATTGGATTTTAATCAGCTCTCTGGATATATAGTTAGGAAGGATTTATCAGGGCAATGACCTAATTTAAGAGTACGGATTTCAGCTGAATGTTCTGAACACAATTTGGTTCTGTGCCTATAGAGGGGAGACAAAAATGCAGACCTCTGCTTCTTAATGAGTAATGTCTCAATCGTGGCACTGGCTTTAGGAAACAAATTAATCTCTGATGTAACAACAAAGAGAATTTCTGTGCCATGGGGATTATTCTGGTCACAGACACAGAAGAAATGACACAAAGAGAGTTTCCATAGAACACAAAAGAACATCACAGCATGTAGAAATGTAATTTTGAGCAAAAGTAACTGCAAATGTTCAGTGTGGCGGGTGGAAGACTTATGGGAGTATAGTCCCAAGTTGGTAGCAGGTTTTTGTCAGGTTTGGTGAGAAATGGGAGCTAGAGGAGACTTCCTTTCTTCCAACACCGAGGTACCACAATCCCTGCTAAGACTTTTTTCAGTGAGAGCTCTGAACTAAGACCCATCACACTGGTGAGATGTTCCAAAACTGATCAGCCAGAAGGCCTCAGGAAAGGAGGCTGCTGGAAGCAGGTACTCAGGTGCTAGGAGGTGGCCTTGGACAGTAGCAGGGGCTTCCCTCTATCCCAGAATGGCAGCAGAAATCCTGCTCTACAGCTGCATAGTTTCTTGTGTTGTGCTCAGTACCCAGAGAGAGCAACCATCTGGGATGACTTGTCTTCTCAAATCTGTTCAACAATATCCCTTCTGATGCTTCTTATCCTCCCAGTCCTTGGCAATTACTTGAAGTATTCTGAATGGACCTGGCAATCTCAAGAAAGTCTGTTTTGTTTTGCCCAGGATGTTTTAAAGTGGTGGTCTGGCTTACACCATGCTTTTAGGAAACACCACAAATAAGTGACTAGGACAGATGACAAAAAATCTGACCCTACAAGTGCTTTCAAAGTACAGTGATGCAGTAAACCCACATCTCCAAAAGTCTGTGCAGAAGCACTTACTGATTTTAAAAATCCAAAAGGACACCAAATTAACACTGTGTTAAATGTAATTTGAAAGAATAACAAAGGCACTTCAGAGTAGTTTAATTATAAGTTAATCCTGGTCACATGGTCTATTGATGCAAGGCTGTTCTCTTCTGTCTAACAGAGTTTTTGGAGGACATTATCCCTGAGGGTTTGCAAGCTTTCTCTCCCCACTCTATGAAATTTATACTCTCCTAGTTTCTGGGGGGCAGAGGGCACTGCACATCTGCATCAGCCTGTCAGCTTGACCAGAGTGGTGAATGCTGCTCCTTGGGTGATGTGACTTTATGTGAACCCCTGCAGTGCTCACTTATTTGGGTTTGTTCCTTAAAATAGTTGAGTGTGTTACAGATGTGAGATTTCTAATGGGGAAAAAAAATCAAGAAAAAAAAAAAAAGGAAGGGAAAGGGAAGGAAAGGGAAGGGAAGGGAAGGGAAGGGAAGGGAAGCTAAATGGCCCCA
>VWZU01017663.1:1467295-1627036 GCA_013397095.1 Sterrhoptilus dennistouni | reverse complement strand
AATTTATATATATATCTTTGAATGAAATGCCCAACAATTTTAAAATCGCTATCTGTGGGTGGTTGACCCAGGTTGTTTTTGGCAGGTGGGATCCACCCAGGTGTTAGCTCACCTCCCCATCCCCACACAACCAGTGAGACAGGATAGAGAAAGGGAGATATAGGAGTGAGGAAACTCATGGGTCAAAACCAAGATAAGGAAAATACTCACTAGTCACTAGAAAAAGAGTCTTGACTTGGGGCCGCCGCTGCAAGATGCTCCCCCCTTCCCTCCTACCAACACCTTCCGAACTGTACCCTATAAGCAATCAAATGTCTTCCCATTCCTAAATATGTTACATTGTGAACAGCTCTCTTAGAGTAGATCTCTGTGAAGGTTTGGAATTTTAAACTGTAACATCACTTTATATGGATTAAAATAATGGTTTTCTATAGCTAGAGGAATTGATGCAAAACCTAGGTTTTTATTTTTTCCCAAATTTCCAAGTGCCAGTACCTAGGCAATCCCAGACTGTATGCATATGTATGCACAAATGCAATTGCTCTCTCAAAGTGAGCAAAAGTTAAGAGATTCTTTTATTCAAGCACTTGGAAAGCAAAGCCTTCTATATGTAGGTATAAGAGACTTAATACTGCCATGGAAATAACATGAAAATAACATAAATCTGACAGTGCTCCTGAGCCCTGCGACAGCTTTGCAACTCAAACACTTCCATGTGATCCATTATCGAAACTTCTTAGTTATGAAATTGTGAACATTTACTTTCTTGGATCCTTTTTTTTGTGCTAAGGACCTATTGTAGAAAGTTAAATTCCTGTTTTAAGATCAGATATTCTGGCTGTAGTGTCAACCTCTAAAGGAAAACAAGATACAAACGTAAAGCACAGTGGACCCAGTCCTTGCCATGCATCAGGTGGGCGCCACAGTAACCACACAGCCCAAAACTCCCTGGACAGAGGTGAATGCCCTGCAGATGGGTTGACAGGTGTCCTCAGAAGCTTGTGGCTGAAACTTCCTTCTCCAGCAGACAATAAAAAGGCTGAAAGCTGCCCATCATTCCCATTTCACTGCCGCATAACTAAGCTGATCATGATTCCAGAAGATGGGAAAACTGTTTTCAACATCACTATTGTAAATTGTGAGCCATTATCTCTTGTTTCCATAATGTTTCCACTGTGGCACAGAACATGATGGATCAAACACAACAAAAATGTGAAGCCTGAAGCTCCACAAGTTCATAGTCAAGCTCTGGAATGCTCCAAAAGCAGCTCTTCAAGGGCAAACACTGTTTGGCCTAGTTAAATATGCTTTGGGGACTGCTGAACACATTAACATCCAGTGGAGAGGAGCTGGCTTTAGAGACTGAAGTGAGAAATGATCTACAACGAAAATACATTTGGGGCTGTGCAAGCCAAATGTGAAAGCGGCTCTAACTTCTCCCATGGCAATTCAGTGTGTTCCACTCTTTCTTGTTTTCTGTTCTGCACTGTGAAGAAAATCAGCTGATGCCAGTTTTATTTATCCTTAGGGGCTGTTTTTCTTTCGTGAGCTGTAGTCCAGATAAGGATGCTATACCTGCATCTCTTGCTCTTCTAACAAGGCAATGAGTTTAACATGAAAAAAATATTTTAAAACCCATTTGGGGGATCTAATTGGAATTCTAGGGCTCCATCATCTTCAGAAATATAAAGAATCCTGTTTTCAAGCAATCTTTCAGGAATAAGCTGTATTCATTTGAATCTGCTATTATGGCTTTGAATGATTCATTCAGCCAAGACTCTTTGGTCTAAGTAATAAGTGTTCTGTAACTAGTCTTCATCAATCACCATGGTATTGCAATTTCACAATACATCTCTACCAAAGAAGAAAGATTAAAGAGAATTCTTTTGGCAAATTTATATTTGCTCTTAGAGGTGTTGACTTCTTTTTTAATCAGCGGAGACAATAATTTTCAGGAGTAGGCCAGTCACCAATATCTCGTTTAAGCAAAGTCTGCCATCTCACAATTCTGTATGTTTTTTGGAAAAAAATAAGTTGTCTTGGAGACAAAGGTCTGCCTCCATTAAACTTGCTGCACTAATATAGTTGCAATACTTTGTTAATCTGTCGTTAATGCACAGCTGTGTTTCCAAAAATCCTTATGTCACATCTGCATTTAACAGGCTAGATAAATGGTAAAAGTTTTTAGGGCTTTCTTTTCAAGTTGAGTAAACAAGTCCTGAACTTCCTTCTTTTCATAAGTACTTACTGCAGAAAATAAAACTTAATTTTATCCCATGCTTGATTTAAAATGGTTTGTTGTAATAGCATATCAACCTCTGAATTGATTCAAAGCAATCTTTCAGATCAAGTAATGAAGATCATGAGACAAACACTGACTAAAATCCGTAGAGGGTTTTACTGCAGAGTAAAACCACAGAGGGCAGGAAAAGAATTAGTACTTTTGTAATACAGATTACAGTTTATTACAAATTATTCAAGTTATTGATTCTGCAGGAGAAACTATCAGGTCATCAAAGATGTTTTTTCAAATTTTGAAGTGCTATTAAGCAGGGCATTAGAATATCCAAACTGCTCAATAAATTATTGAAAAGTCCAGTCAAACATCACAGCTCTGGAAGATATATTCAAAGGCTTATAAATAACAATGACTTTCAAGAAATATATTCACATTTAATGATGTGCAGTATTGGACCACTGAATGCAGGTAATTTTAAAACCCTATACTGATCTTTTATTAATCAAAAATTGTGTAATAAATGTGTTAAAGTCAGTGCTACGCCTACATTATAGTGACCCCTGCATCGTGATATTCCTAGGATCAGAAACGTCTATTGACATGTGCAACGTTATAGCAGGAATAAATTTTTCTGTTGTGTAGGTAGAAAGTGGGATACATCTGTCAAATTCTTCATCTCCTGTAGGGTTTTGTTTTGTATGGCTCACAGAGCTATTGAGAACAGCATCATCCTCCCACAGCCCAGAGCTGTGACAATATGACCCAAAAAACATTTAGCTCTTATTTATCACTAATATTTAACTAAGTTGAACAATAAAACTTTTTCTCCCTCTTGTCAGTGTTCAAACTATGCTATTCAATGCAAACATCTAGTTCTTAAGCAAATATGTTACTCCAGCTCTTATTTTAGTATGTTCAGCTTCTGATACCCTGGTAACTTCACAGGCATCTCACAACCTACAGGAGACCTAATATAATAACTGTAATCCTCCTATCTTAATATTTTTCAGAATTCCTTGGAATTTCGGTGAGCACTTCAAATGCAATGTTTTGGCTTCAGGCTTTTTAGCTAAAAAAAAGTTTACTGAATTCCTACTCATAATAAAAAGTCTTTTTGCTTTGTGTGATTCATGCAAATATCAGTGAATTTCAAACAGAGTGAAATTCTTGACTACCAAATATTTTAGATAAACTTTTAGAAAAAGTTCATGTGATTTTATGACAGCACTCACATCCAAAACCAGCAATGGCATCAGTTAAAAACAAACAAACAAACAAAAAGCAGCTTTGCTGAAGTCATATAGGATATGTAATAGTCCTTCTAATAGAACTAAATTGAAGTTATGAATAGAAATAATTTAATGCTATTTGCAATGTACAAGATTTCTCCTCACACAGTTTATTTTGTGTGACCAATTCATGTGTACTCATCTTCATGTGTATGCATGAAGAATAGAACGCTTATTTACTGCAGTATTAAAGTCCAATATTTTTTGCTTTTTAAAACCTATTTTAAACATTTATATAAAGACTAATACATGTTTCTAGACCCAGTTGAGAACAAGAAACAAGATCATCAGAAACTTAATCTACAGTTCTGTTTTTGCAACTGGACTTGTATCAACTCACATATTCATTAAATAAGGATCTGATCACATTTTAAAAATTGGAATAAAATAAATGACACTAAACAAATAAAGTCAATTAATTTATCCAACAGGTATAAACTAAAAACAAAGTTAAGGAACTGAGAGATGCTTTATATAATATATATTATCCATGTACATAGAAATAATGTAGGTGGTTATCTTGTGATATCTTAGGTTTAAAATGCATTTGTCCATTGCTGACTGCAAAACCAGGAACATAAGACTTCACTCACTGTTTTTAATCCTAACTTGAATTTCCAATTACTGCACCAAAAGATCTGAATTTAGTATCCCATCTTTATCTTCAGATTAAGGTTAATCAAAGCACTTTGAATGCACCCTTCAGGGATCTCTGAGAAAGAATTATTGTGAAAATATAATAAAATTGTTGGTATTAAATTAATTCTCTGAAAGATTTCAAAGTGGGCATAGTGACTTACTAGATTTTGATTAAATGAATGTAAAGTCTTGAATAACAACTGATCAAATGGAAATAGACTTTGTTACACTAAATCAAATAACTGTTCAGCCAATGACACAGTTATTAACTGGCTCCCTTAGAAAAAAACATAGAAAGCGAATTTGTGTTTGAAACAGTATCACATGGCAAAACATTGGGGTGAAGAAATAAAAATGGAAAAAAAATAGAGTTTCCTGCTTTTGAAATTGCATGGAACCTCTGGCAACCATGCAATAATCTGGTGGTGCTGAAAGGCTGGGACGGAGAGAAAAGGTAAGGAAGTGACTGAGCAGAAAATATGCTTTTTTTTCTTTTCCTTTTCAATTTAAACAGCAACAGAAAGGAGAGTCTCTTATACCACTCCCTACTCAGCTCAAAAGAGCTAAAAAATTACTTGTATATTTCTTCACTTGACAGTGGGGGAGTGTTTTAGGAAGAAGGACTTTCTACATAAACCCTTTGAGCATGAGGTCTGTGGTAATTATGTATGTAAATCAATATTTTGGCATAGAACTTGCAAAAAAAAAAAAAAAGACACACTAAATTTTTATACAGCAGCTCCACCATCTAAGCAAGGAACACACACAAAAAAATGTTTTGCTTTTATGAGAATGGCATATCTTCAGAATCATAAATCTCATTTCTTACAAAATAGCAAAATATCTTCTTGATTTTGAAAAACTAAAGTAGACATTTAATATAAAAATTATAGCTTGAAACTGATTTCATTAATGTTAGATACATAAAGGAAAGAGTTCATGCTTGAGTACAACATAATGTTATACTCCAAGTATGAAATTCTGTCATGAAATATTGCTATCTTATTAGATTCTTACGAGGTTATTAGAAAAATCTTGAGAATATTTATAGATTTTATCCAGCTAGTATTTTATATTTAATATAATTTAATATGGAGAGAGATCAAATTAAAAAATCCTATAATCATTATATTAAATCAATTTACTTCTTATTTCATTTTTTGCATTTGTAATATTTATTAATATTGTACTACAGCTAATCATACAAAAAAATAATGCAGCTGATGTCAAAGAGTATTCCACATTTAATTTCTCTTCAGGAAAATGAGATTTTTTTCCTATTGTAGTACTCATTGCCTCCTTTTACAAAAAGAATGTAACTGTTTTTGCATCATGTTATTTCATTTCAAGTAACAAAGATACTATTTCCAGGGATGATGAATACCAAAGGTTGTTACAGCAAAGTGATATACTTTAGTTGTTCTCTAAAATGTAAATTCCATCTTAGATTCACCCAGAGATGATGATGTTACATAGCATAACAAAAAGTATTGTCTCATTTCATTGTATGAAAGGAGCTAGCTGCCTTTCCTGCATATTCAGATTTTCATGTCTATGGAATCTCATGTTTTGACTTTCAAAAAATATTTTGAAGTACTTTTTTGTATTGTGTTTTTAAATAGTGACACTACTGTAGTTCAAATGCTACAAGCTTAACAATCGTGTTGATATAAAATGTCTCAGATGGGGAGGCTGACTTTTGATGAGGTGGAAAGTCTTTGAAATCTAAAAAAATTATTGTGGATTCAATTATTCTTCCTCTTCCTAATCGTTGTCTCTTCCAGAAAATTTACCATAATGGCCAGGTTACAGCACTCTACACAATACATGCTGCCTGAACAGCAAAAGACAACGTAGCTTCCATGTACAATACAGAGCCTAATTTTCAGTCAATGTTGTAATACAAACATACTGGCATAAGAAGACAAAATCCTTCGCACTTGAACATAATGCACCATTTATCCTTTATTACACTGTTGTTCAAGCATATTTGCATGTACATATATTATTGAAATCAGTGTTTAATCTGTGTGCAGAATTAGTTTACAGACTCACAACTTCTTCAACTAATTTTTCATACTAGAGCCATCACCCTTTTTCAGACATTGTCATTATACTTTTTCAGTGTTGTAGATCTTAAAGGGAGTTTCAATAATTCACAACAATCATTTATATTGCTCATCTGTAAACATTCAACTCAGACCCACCAGCAATGCTGTATGTCATATAGCATAGTATAATTACTATTGTTGATAGCTTTTGTTTCTTTTGACAACCGGTTAAAAATTATGCACCCTGCATATTTGAATAATTTATCATCTATTAAAACTATGTTTGTCAGAGCAATCCGCACAAATGTCTTGATCAAAAAAGTGAAAGCAAAAAGACATGTCATATTAAAACATTTATGGTTTGAAGTGTATAAACCAGTCTGGAATTTGTTTAATTTGGTATGTGAGAGTTTATCCTAAAGAGCATAATAGTGTTCCTTCTGCTTATATGGCCACTATAATGTGGTGTGTTACTCGCCGTCAGCAGAGTAGGATAGTTATTTCTAGCTGTCTCTCTTTGACAGAAAGACAAATTTCTTTTTATTGTTTTCTTGTCTGGTACAGATGAATATACACCTACTTTTCTGCTCTCTCTCTCTCTCTCTACTCTGCCTCCATTAGCTTATAAGCAACAAATGCAGCATTTTCCTTCTCTGGTTTTCCCACTCTAGAAAATTGGTGCTTGAGAATTGCTCCACTGTTTGAAAGAGCTTATACATGAAAAGGCATCAGCTGGAAAAAAAAAATAGACTGAGATTTCTTCCTGAACTTTGTAGTGAGAGCAGTGTGGCTAAGCAAACCACACATGGAAAATATTGAGGGAACAGGGGCAGGGTGGGGCTCTTCATGTACTTCAGTGGGACCCATGGGACAGAGACTTCACACATGACCAGCATGTGCCTGTGCTTACTTTCTGTTTGCTGTTTAGCTGGGTCTCAGCAAGTGTGGTGGCCCAGAAGGGCAAGGCAGGGCTCAGGTGTCTCTCAAACTGGCAAGAGGTGTCAAGAGTAACAAGGACTTTACAGGTATGTTGGTAGCAAGCAGAGGTCCAGGTTGGTTTCTGCTGTTCAAGAGAGTCTTTGCAAACCTTGAGATGGTCTTATGAGACCTACCAAAATGAGCACAGTCTTGGAGACTGTGACAACCAGAAAAACTTTAGCCTAGGAAAAAAAAAGGAGACTCAGGGAATCTGGTCATTATAGAGAAGATAAAGATACTCTCTTCACAAGGATCCACAATGATAACAGGAAATGGGCACAAGTTGCTTCAAGGGAAATTCCACCTGGACTAAGAAACAGCTCGTTCACCATGAGAATAGTTTGCCCAGAGAAGTTATGGAATATCGCTTGCTGGAAATATACAGGAATGTGCTTTACAGAGCCCTGGGTAATTTAATCTGGAGTTCAGTTAGATGGTGTCCAAAGACTGCTTCCACTGTAGACTTTTCTATTATTCCACATTTCAGTGGTTCTATAGTTTTGCTCCTTGGACTTATACCACCTGATAACATGATAGAGTGAGACATAAACTACAGAAATGAAGGCACAGAGCTATTGACAGTGGCAAGTTGAATAATGCATGAAAATATATGAAATACTATGCATAAATTCTATTAATTATGTTTTCTTAGGTGTTTCTGATGGTTGATTATTTGGCCCAGTTTTTACTTGGGTTCAGGTTATTTACCTGGAAGCTAGAACAATTTAAATATGAGGGTAAGATTTGTGCTTGAAATGTAAAGGATCCTATAGAAATTTGAATCTCTAAGCAAATGAAGTTCAAAACCGTTCAAAAAAACTGTTCCAATTACAAAGCAGCCTTCAGAATTGTACGCCATCAGGAGTTCCAGAGGAATTTACACCTGATTGTTATTCAAGAGGAACTCCAGTATTTTTATTCTTTAGAATGATATACTGCATAGACCTAGTATTAATGGAATGACATTCAGCTGAGACATAATAACCAGCCACTTCATCAATACTTTCAGGTGTTTCTAATCTTTTTGTCAAAGAGTCATCTGTGTTTTAGGAAAATGATATGTTAGGAATGACAGATGCTTAAAATGGAAGTGGCCTCCTTCATATTGGATATTTCCTTGTTTCACACTCAGAGATTCCTGTTCCTTTTCCTGTATTACTACTTACATTAAGATCTGTGTATGTGACTGTGTTCTGTATTGTTAGTTACTCTGTTTATAACTAAGATGGTGTTCTTAAAAATAAAAGTTTTTCCAGGACTTCAGTTCTAAGCCAAAGTTGCTTATTGCCCTAGGTACTCTGAAATTAATGTAAATAAATCATTTCACCTATACTACTTATGGTATTTCCACATTCCAAGTCTTAAACATGATGCAGACTTTCACTTTTTTCCAGACGTTTCCATTTTTGATCTATCTCTAATTGCTGACAGCTGTTTCTCCTCTTCTATTTATTGAAAATGAGCCAAAAAAAAGTATATCAATTTACAATTACACCTCTCAATTGGACAGGCTTCTAAGATTTTTAATGAAGGACAGCAGTTTGTGTTTCATCCTCATCATACTCTTATTTCAAAACACAGAAAATGGCCTGAGGAATGAGGAGCTTGCTGCCTTTGTATGTTCTTAGTGTGCCTGCTGGAATTACAAGGTTCTGTATCATTCCTGTACAAACAATGTGGTGGCTGGTAGCACAACATGAAAAGACTTAATATTCATAACATTATAAGGTTGAGCTACACTATCAGTAAACTCAGACAAAAAAGCTCTCAGAGCTAGTTAAGAGGAAAATTGATGAAATATTATGTCATAGGAAAAAAACCTCATTTTATTTAGTTTAAACTGAATAAGGACAGAAACAAGTTATAGATTTATAAATGAATAAACAAACCTGCTATCATCTTATTTTCAAGATCAATATCAGTAATACAACATATAAATCACACTACAGGACACTTTCAAAATCTATCAAGCACTTAAAACTGTCTAAATATTTTTTTAACAAGTAGTCCCCTAAATTTATAATCATAAACACACACAGAGACAGATATTCACAGACCTACCATCACACCCATGGCATCCTCAAAGCACATCTGGTTTACAAGCAGTATTGCTCCTTCAAAAGCACCAGTTACCCTGCTTGCATCTTGGCCTGTAAGACATAGATGCTATAGCCTTATAGGTGTCTGTGTTGGTCTCTATAACCTATTAATTCACAAGCTGGTGAGAAACCACCTCAGGAGTTCTTGTGCACAGACAAACCGGAGGTGTGTGTCCCTGTTTTTTGCTGACTGAACTGCTGCCTATCAGCAGCAGAGCAGGCAGCTCATGGTGTCTCACAGGTGATGCTTAAGAGGCTGATCTGCATCAGAGGCTAGACCGGGTTAAAGGAATAAAGTAGGTATTTATTGAAAGGCCTTCAAAGGATACACCTTTGCAGTGCAAGAGCCCGACTGTGGTTCTAACCAAGATGGACACAAGATGGACACAAGATGGACACTCGGTCACAAGTTTTCCCGCTTCTATAAGTTTTGGTCCATTTACATATTTGGGTTAATTGTCCAATTACAGCTTCAGGTTATGAAGTCCCATCCTCCCAGTTTGCTCTCTTCAATTCACCATTTTTTCTGCTTTTGGTCCTGAGCTGCAACAGCTGTCCTTGGTTCTCAGGCTGGAGAATGATTTTTTGTCTAACTACCCTGTGAAGAGAACTTGCTAATGCACTTGCTATATGAAGTTCAGAGTGACACACTAAGGCAGTACAGAACCTGAAAAATACAAAAGCTAAAACTTAAAGCATCATATGGAATTTGTTCTTGCTGGACAAAGCAAAGGGGTGACGCTGGCGGGTCAAACTCTGGCAGTGTTGAACCAAGTTTTGGTAGCTATTGTTTCCATTCCAAGGAATGGAATTCCTGCTATGATTTTTCGTGATTCTTTTATACTACTTTCAAGATGAATTTATTCTTTATTTCTAAGGTTCCCCCATTATTGCCTGCTGACGGCAGGCTTTCTCTTACACATGATCAGGTTTTGGCAAACACAACTTTTTTTGTGTGTTTGACACACACACACTGACTTCACATTCTTACTAATAAAGTGTACTAGCATTTAATACCAAAAGATTAAGATTATAAATCTTAATAGAAAAGATTTGGCAAGGACAGACAGAGTGAACATTATCACAATGGAATAGTTAAAGAAGGCTCCTTGTAGAAGTAGATAGAAAAACTTTTATTCAAAAAGACATTCTTAATTGTCTGGAACTGACCATGTGCATAAGAATAAATAAGCATAACACTATTATTCGTACTTTTACTAATAGTAAAATTATACTTGACTATAAAAATAGTCAAGTCCCCTCACTTGACTATGGCTTGCATGTATGAGAAGGGTCTGTGTTGTGATTGCAAATACAATGTCTGAAACATGAAAACAAACTCAGAAGGGATATGGTGTGATGATGCATATCCATGACCAAAAGCCCCAAACAGGTGGCTTAAATGTAGTTACACTACAGGTGGCACTGCAGATATAGCTTCATTTCTTAACTGCATTGCTTCTCTTTGTCTACCTGCTTGGATATCCCTTTGTTGCTTACTTATCCAGCCAAATACAGATTTTATGAAAGGAAATGTATCTTTATTTTGTTCGTTCTCGAGAATAAGCCCTTTCCTTGATATGACAGAAGTCGTATTAGGAAAGAAGGTAAGGAAGAATGCTTTGATTTTGTTAAAAACCTTTTCTCACTTTGATTCAGTGTAATGTACCAACCCCTGCTGTCAGATGCTTCTCTGATTGTAAGAATCCATTGGGAAGGTAGATTTTTAATCACACTATGTAAGCAATCCATATCACAAACTTATTTTTAAAGACTTATGGGTCTTCATGGACATCAGATGTGTTTGGCACTAATAATCTAATTATATAATGTGAGTTACTTACATAAGTTGTGTTGAAATAACTTGGACCATGAATTATGCTAGTAAGAAGAATTTGACTCTCTACCTTCCTATAAACCAATTTGGAGCAACTTGAACATCAGCACACTTTAGCATACATGCTAAATAATAAGTTATGTACAGAAATCAGAACTTTTTTCAGCACTGAATGTTTTTACCTTCATCTTCCAGTGGCTGGATCAAGTCATAGCCTTGACTGTTGTATTATTTTCTACTATAAAATCAGCAGGTCCTGTTAGAATTTTTACAGCCCTTGATGAAATAACCCATTTTAACTTATTATCTAAGAGAAATTAAGTTATTGTGTGTTTGCACCTCTCTTGCAGAGGTGATTAAACATTAGGTCTTTGGGGTAAAGAAAGAAAGCAAGTTACCCCAAATAATTGGTGCTGGTGTCTGTTTCACAGACCGACTGCCTACCCAGCTCAGCAGTGAACTCTGTTATGCCAAGAGTATCCTCACCTTTCTTAGCAGTCTTCCCTGATATATAGATATCAAACACAAAGTGATTTTCATGAGCATTTCAAGGAAACGAGACACTTCTGATTTAAGGCCCATCTTTCAGTGCTTGAATTATGGACACCATATCTGGAAATTTATCCAAATCAGAAAAGAGCCAAATGGCAAACAATCCTGTTTGCTTTGAAGGATTATCCTCCTGTATGTACAGAAAAGTGTTAGCTTATCCCTTTCTGGTCAGAGAGCTACATGAGACGCTGAGATTTTGATTAGCAACCAGAATTTACACTTTTCAAACTCCATGAGTTTCAAGATGGAGTTCCCTCCCCAGTAAACATGTAAGGCCTACACTGCTCTTCTAGAACTTTACATGGTACCCTATGGTATGAGTTTGATTTCATACTCTTAAATATCTACTCCCTCCTCAGGGGAAGAAAGCCAAAATGCCTAATAATATTTAATCAAATATGAATTGTATTAGTCGTGAAAAAGGACTAAGATGGGAATATCTCCAAGACTTAATTACTCCAAGACTTAATTCTATCCTAAAAGGAATCCTGAAATGGTTTCCATAGATTCTTATAAGAAAGTTGAGTTAATAAGTTTTCTTAAATTAAATGCTGATAAATCCAAACACAGTTAATAAATGTATAAAGCTATTGGATATCTTTTGAAAATGAGAATAGAAGATTTTTTAAGGCCTGAATAAAACAAAAGATTTCACATTCTGGAGGTGTTTGGAATGGCAATACTATTCTTTTCTTCAGAGTTTGTAAATTTGTATCAATATCAAGATAAAGATGGTGATGAAAATAAAGGTGCATTTTCATATATGAGCACACTGTGGTCCTAAGGTTCATATTGTGGATTCTGGAAACAGCAATCAGCCGTTCACAGATCATTGTGAAAACACAAAGTTCTCAAAGATATCACTTCTTTGCATACTCAAAAAATAGATGACTATACACCCCACGGGGTACAAACATCCAAAGAATTCAAATCTACTTCAGTTACTGCTGAAACAACACCAGACTGAAGATACAGATGGTAAGGCCCTCTGGCCCTGTGGGATTGTTTCATTCTCAAAAAAATCACTGAACAAGTAAGAACGCTTACTCATTACCAACAAATATGCTCTCCATGATCCAAAAAGCAAAAAACCCTCCTAAATCTAAATAGAAGTAATTTATATTCTTTCTGATTGAATTTCACGATAATATGGAATTGATCATTGAATATTTTCATGCAGTTTGTTATGCCAGCTGGAAGATTTTTGTCAGTTTTCTTTTACTGCCTTTTGCCAAGAATTTCTTCCCTGAAAATATAAAAATTCTTTTTTCACCCCCCTGAAATAATTTTAACATTCAAAAATTAATTTGAATTTGAATTTGATATAAAAAAGATGAGATGAAGAGAAGTCTTAGGTAACAGCAGACAACTGTATTCTGCTGTGAGTCCTGCTGTCACAGGAATTAATCAAAGTTTTTTCTCTGTCTGTGTCTGCAGGAAACAATTTGATTTTTTTACAGTGTGTGTACAGAAAAAAGGAAAATACATGAAAACCCTAATACACATATTAACTAGGTTTCCTAGAAGTTGTTACTAATTTTAGGGTGTACAGCTCTGGAGATCTACAGAGGAGTTTGCAAAGAAACAAACTAGACTTTGGGAAGAACATAGCTGCATTGACCTTATTAGAGAAGTCCATAAGAGGTAGAGTTCCAAGAGCAGGGGTGTTTCAGAGAAAAGTATTTTGTGCTTTTGGATTCTATCCACGTAGAATAAAATGCCATGATTTGAAGGAAAAGGTTGTGAATTATAAAGAAAAATTATTATTTTTTAGTACTGAGTATTATTTATTAGTACAGAGGTATTAAAAAAGCAATCTGCAATCATAATCCTTTGACGAAAATTTATTTAGCAGTCAAAAAATAATGCTTGTTGAACCCCAGAAAAAAAACTAATTACTGAGACTGGTTACCCTCTTCCCATACAATTATTTTTCAGTGAAATTCTTGCCTGTCAGAAGTGCTTGCCAATTTGAGCCCTCAGCATGTTGCCAGGTCAGCTCTGATTCTTTCCCTCTGTTCATAATGAGAAATGTCTTCTAAAAACGTATTCTTCAAGTTCTGTGCTTCCAGTTCATAAGCCTAAGTTTTGTTCCCAGTACTGGTGGTATCTGTCCCCATTCTGTGGCTGAACGTTTACTTCGCACGAGGTACTGAGAGACCACCAAATTGAGGCTTGTTTGGNTTTTTTTTTATTTAAGATCAAAGAGCTTAGCAAGGCTGCCCAGCTGACATCCAATTGATGTTCTATCACGAAATTAGTCTTTCTAGTCGCTGAAGTATAGTACAAACTTGTTCTCAGAGCAAAATTAACAGGAAAATTTTTTCATGCAGCTGAAGAAACTCATGGAAGTGGGGAACTTTTGCTTGACAAGGCAATCAAAAGAAACTGGAATGATGGTGGCTAAATTTCAACTAAATTTCATTGTCACTGAAAGGAGGAAAATAGTCCTGTCTTCATTGGCAAGGTACATATATGCTCATAGGTGGAAAACAAATGTGGAAAAGACATCCTTAAAAGCTCCTAATAGGGGCAATTACCTTTTCTTTTTGGAATCCTTGCAGAATCAGAATGATCCTGAAAACTCCTCCAAATCACCTCAACTAATAATCTGATTTTTTATTGAAATAAAGCTTCTAATGACAGGAAAAGTAGCTGTTAAAAATGTCTGCATAAGACAACAGTATTTCTGAAAGTGAGTGCAGAATGTATATGCCAGTGAAAGGGCAGAGATGGGCTGCATGAGCTGGCCTGGAGGTTTGCCAGCAGAAGATGAGCATTTCAGTTGCTGTGAGGAGGGTTACCAGGATGTTGTCTTAATTGTAAAAATCGCCTATTAAGTATTTCAGTCATGAGTGCAATTTTTCATTTAAGGGCAAATTTAAGTCCATATAGTTCAAAACCCAACTAGTGATGTTTCATTTGGCAGGAAATATCCTGGATAGGATCCAAATATGAAGCCTTTATGCATGTTAGTCTTCCCTAGGCCTAGGGAAATTGATGTTATTTTAAAGCATACGAGTTCATGCATTTTTATTAGCATGTGCTTAGAATACTATTTCACAGTTAGCAGCTACCAGAGACACATTAAACTTGCTTTAGAAATATGATGTCTAGTCATGATCAATGCTCAGGATGATGCCTGCGCTGTTTGCAGCTTGACACTTGCAAATAAGCTATTAATTCAGATGTGCTTACTAGCTTGTTGTGCAATGTCTGAGTTCATCCAGGCAATACCACTGAAATTTATTTCTCTGTGGAAAAGAACAGAATTAAACAGATTCATCACATGAATAAGTATCACACAAGATGGTGCTGACGTAGCCTGACCACCATGGCAATGGTACTCCAAAGTTAACTGGGGCTTCTTTTAATTCCCCATCATACATGCTCTTTATGGACCGCTGAGAGGAAAAAAGAATCATCTGCCTATTACCCATATTCTGTACTGAATAGGACACCTTCAGCTTTCACCTCAGATTGCATATCTTTCAGATGTGGATCTCACTCTTTCTCAGACTTTCTCACTTTCCACTAACTTTTACATACATGGGACGGTAAAAAGGATAGTTCTAAAAATACATTGAAATAAATTATGCTCTTCCCTTAGTCAGAAAGCAATCTGTTCTCTATTAATGACAGTAGGAAAAAAAATCAACTAAAAAGCTGTTATTCTTGACTTGCAATGAAATAATTGCTTGCCATACAAGTCATACAGCAATGTCTGTAGTACTGTGGATGCAGATGCCCGACTTATCTGACTGTAATACCATGAAAAGAACATTAGGTAAAGAGAAAATGAAAATTTTAAAACATTTGTTGCTTCTGTATACCTGCAATTGTATGTCTTCCTTAGACATAGCATGGCAAATCTCCTTTTCCCTCCTTTTTACATTACAGTTGCAGCCTTAGAAATGCACTTTTTGGACAAGTTATAACTGGCAGAAAAATCTGCTCTTTGAAGTCGTCTGTTTGGGTCTTCTGACCCTGAAACTTGCTGAGATATGTCTAATGTCCTCTCACCATTTCACAAGGAGTTTCATACAACTCTGGAACTGGTGATGGTTCAGAAAAGGAGCTCATCTCTGTCTTTGGAAGTTTATAAGATCTCCAGACATAGCCATGGCTAGCATGAGTGAGTTGATGATTGCCTGCCTTGCAGTGGGATATTGGACTGCATGACCCCAGAGGAAGAAATAAATTACCTTCTTTTTACATCTATTTTTGTATTTAAGCTTGGAATTGAAATCTGCCTATAGGGCATAGTCAGAAAGAGATTAACACTGTGGAATGAAGATACATTCTTAAATGAAGAGCAAAAAGGAATAATGAATACTTTCAAGGCACAAACAATGTCTGATACTTTGTATTTTTCAATCTCTGTCTCTGAGTTGTGTCCAGGAAGGTTACTGAGCTAGGAAATGCTGGGCTCTGTAGTGAATGTAACCTGATGTTTGGGCAGCAAGATGATGCTAAGATGTTTCTCTGGAGCTACTGATTATGTATGATTAAGAATTGAATTGGCATGAATGCAATAACTTAAAACTTTTCTTTGGGAACTTCACAGGCTGCAGCTACAGTTTATTCATGAGTCTGCAAGACTGACAACCTGAAAATCTGAGTTATAATGACAAAGACATTAAAACGAGTGTTCACTAAGCTGAAGACATGGCTTTGCTTGTAGAAGGAAAATGAGAATGGAGATGAATGGGACAACCTTTGTACTGAATTTCTAGACAGGCTACAAAGTTGAGGAGTCTTTCAAGACTGGCTTCTGAGACAAGTTCTGTAATAGATTTTTTACTCTCTTAGGTGGTATCTTTCACTACAGGAGCCATAAGCCACCACACATTCAATGATATTTTAAATAGATGCCTATTTTTTTAAGAAGTCACAGTCAAGGAGAGAAGAGAGAAAATTTTTGCTCTGAATTTATCATGAAAGCTTTCACAGTGCACTAACTGGACTAGACTAAAATTTTTGCCACACTAGAAAAAAGGGGTTTACTTCCAGTAGAAAGTTGAAATGATATGAGGGTTTATTATCTCTCCAAGATCTCAGTGTCTTTGTTGGACAGTAAGGAATCCAGAAACTTTCAGTTCAATTTGAAAAGGTATCTCCTTACTGGAATTCAAAAGAACTATTAGGAGTTTAGGTTAGTGTATAGGAGAAGTATAATTATGTCAGCATAACATTAAACATGCTAAAGTTCTTACTGCATAAATCCTCACTCCAAGTGTGGCATTAATGTAGACTTTCACATTTAAATAGGGAGTGGAAACATAATTTCATAAAAGCATCAAACTCAACTGTGCTGTAAAATTTCATGACCTGCTTTAGACAGCAAAAATTAGAAAACAGCAGAAAGTGCCTGTATGCTGCAAATCTAATTAATTTCTATTTTTTCTCTTTACTTCCACACAATTACATATTTATTACTATGACAGTAGAAAATTGGGTGAAATATTCAAAACTACTAGAGTGATCATCACAATGTTTTTTTTACTGTGCTATTAGCAGAAATATCTTTTTTTCTACTTGTAAGCATTTTCTGTAGAATATAATTTTCTTTGACATTAAGAGAACCAGTTCTAATTTAATACCTATACCAATGGATTTTGAATGGATTTTTACATTAATTTTCATGGTAAGTTACTTATGTTTTTTCATGCTTATCTGAACAGACATTTGAGCAGTTATTGTAATTCACTTCTTGTTATTTGAACTGATATTTTTATTGTCGAGACAATTAGCAATTAATGAAGTGGGAATTGAATACACTAAAGATCAGAGATGATTTGCTTTGAACTAATTTATGAGGCTTTATATATTTAGCTCAATGGCCTTTTTTATTGATAAAACTTCTTGCTGTTTCCTAATAACACTGAACAAATGACAAATCACAAATTGCTCATTGTTAAATGCTCCTGCACACTTCAACTGATAAAGTGCTGAATTGTGCCCACGCTGACGTAAATAATCCTTTTAACTGCAATAATAATTATCATCATCATCATCGTCGTCAGAACACATCCTCATATTTTCAGCTTGTTGTTGCAGTGCTACCTGAGATATCTAAACTGTTTGTGTTCCTGTTCTGTCTGTGTAAATACAACCAGATCACTCTTTCGAGAAGAATAACATTTTTATATCACATTTTTTAGTTTAATTTTATTTGTTCTCATGACCTTTCATAGAAAGTCTTAATATTTAAGATAAATTTCAGTGGCTTTTTCCACAATACGAGATTCTGCACCGGGGAGAGGTGAGCCCTGGTCATGAGGATAGACATGAACAAGAGGCTGGAGAAAGAGACAGGTGCTGTGGAAAGGGACCTGGGGGTCCAGGTAGATGGCAAGTTGAATCTGAGTCAGCAGTGCCCTGGCAGCCAGGAGGGCCAAACCTCTCCTGGGGGGCATCAGGCACATCATGGCCAGCCAGGCAGGGGAGGGGACTGTCCTGCTCTGCTTTGCACTGGGGCAGCCTCACCTTGAGTCCTGGGGGCAAGTTTGGGTGCCACAATATTTAAAACCCCCATTCAACTACTAATGAGTGTCCAAAGGAGGGCCACAAGTATGGTGAAAGGACTTTGGGGAAATGGAATGAGGAGCAGCTGAGGTCACTTATCCATTCTGCCTGGAGGAGACTGAGGGGAGATCTCTTTGCAGATACAACTCCTTCATGAGAGGAAGAGGAGGGGCAGACTTGATCTCTGCTCTGTGGTGACTGGTGACCAGGACCCAAGGGAATAGCCTGAAGTTGTGTCAGGGGAGCTTTAGGTTGGATATCAGGAAAAGGAATTTTACCCAGAGGCTGAACAGTGGAACAGGCTCCCCAGGGAGGTAGTCACAGCACCAAGACTGACAGAGTCGGAGAAGCTTTTGGACAACACTCTCAGAGACATGGTGTGACACCTGGAGTGTCCTTACAGGGCCAGGATTTGGACTCAAATGTCTTGACTGGTCTTTTCTAAAACAACATATGAGCGCATGATTCTGTGAAAAATTTTACAAAACTAGTAGAAAATATTTTTCTATAGGATTCTTGGAATTCAAATTTGAGGATGGCAGGGAAAGGAACTTGAAACACAAGGCTAGTGGGGTTTTTTTTGTGTTTTTTTTTTTTTTTTTTTTTTTTTTTTTTAATACCGATAGATATTTATACGTGCTTGTAAGAGAAGGAGCACTGCTTATGTGAAAGTAATCAATTACCCTCATTAGTAGAAATGAGCATTGTTTAGCAGAGAGACAGAAAAGACAATGCTCTGATGGAATAGACAATATGAGGTGCTAAAAAAGGAATCCTGCATTTTAATACTCTTAATCCCTCTCCAGACTTTCCTCAGGAGGCAAAATGCTGCCATAAGGATGCTCTTGTGAGAATTCTAGCAATGGAGATCCAAGAGATGAGTGCAATACTGTGCTTTATCAAGAAGTTAGGACACAGCAGGGGCTCCTCATCTCAGAGTTGAGAGGGCAACAAAGTAAAGATTTTGGGCAGAGACTTTCCTAGGAAATGTACCTCCTAGATCCATGCAGGATTATTATTAACTCAAAAAGTTAGCATAAATCTATGTACATTTTTTTACATATTTTGCATGGAATTTTCTTTTTCACAGCTTCTGTATAAAGTGTTTATAGTTTTAGTGTATTTTTAATTTGTTTCCTCAGTACCTTAGACAAATAGCCAATATGTTTTGCCTCTACCTTTTTCTAAGAGATTGTTAAATAACTTTCTATTTTGTTTATCTGAATGTTTGCTTTACAAAGCAATGCAGGACATATTTCCTGTGTTTGATGATGGCTCTGAGTGAGCAAAACCAAGAGTATTTGGGGACCAGGTGAAGGATTCCTTTTCCAAAGAAATGTTCTGAGCAGGCATGACATCAAACACAAAGAAACCACCAAGTTTAGAACTATTTCCATATGTGTTCTGGATTGAATTAACAGGTGTCATCCCAAATTTACCATTTTCACATCCATGGGTGTTATCAACCATTACTTTCAAAAGCACGTGGCATCTTGAACAGCTGTTGAAAGCAGACTTTTTCTGTATCCAGAAAAGGAAAGATAAGAAGACATTTTCTGGCTTTTATGCAGTGGGGAGAAAGAAGCAGAGAAGACTTACAAGCAGGTACATGAGTTGTTAACCACGTCAATGATCAGAAAAATAAACTTGTTATTGAGAGGAAAGTCTTAAAACCAGAAGAATTGGCAAAGACAAGTGAACAGCTTCAAAGTGACCTTGTATCTGGGAATGCTAAAAATGCCAGTGTGAGAAAACACCATTTCTTATGCCAAATGTTGTCCATCCTCTGCTGGTTTTGAGAAGAAGAATTCCTGTGGAGAGGTAAGAGACCCCCAGACATGCCTGAAGCTTTTTGTTCCAATGGGGCAGGCAACAACCCTCCCAGAGGATGAACTAGGCTGAACAGACTCTGTGTCCCTGTGTCCCCGTTTGCTGGGATGAACTAAGCCAAACAGAGCTCATGTCCCTGTGTGTCCCTGCCACCCCGTGTTGTTAGCAAGATAATGAGATAAATCTATTCTTTGCATTTTGGCTGTGGTTTGATGGTTGCCCTGGTAACCTGTATGCATCCATTCAGGCACCTGCAAATGATTGCATCACAAAGTGGAGATCATAAAATCTTGTGTTTCCTTCACCTGAAGTCCCACACTTTAATTCAATGTCAGATAAAGTCTGTTGTACTAGTCAGTCAATTATACTATTCTTCACACACAATTGCATTATTCTCCTTATATAAAAATAAAACACTTTTTCCTCTGAAATTTACTACTCTTTTTAATGCATGGACCATAAATTTGCTATGTAACATAAACTACCTCAGAATATTATTCATAAAAGAACAAAAATATTCAAAATCTAATGCATTTGTATATATTGATACCAAGGTTAATACAAGTGTGTCTCTATTCCATCAGCTACTACTTGCTTCTTGTTACCATGACAATTCAGTATCTTAATATCCTTAACAAAATCTACTGCAGAAAATAAATCTATTCCATGGGCTAGTTAAAAAAACAGGTAACTCACCGTCCTATGTATAAAATGAGAAAATCATAGTTTAAG
Organism: Sterrhoptilus dennistouni; assembly: GCA_013397095.1. Classification (NCBI taxonomy): domain Eukaryota; kingdom Metazoa; phylum Chordata; class Aves; order Passeriformes; family Zosteropidae; genus Sterrhoptilus; species Sterrhoptilus dennistouni. The sequence goes on along the minus strand of VWZU01017663.1, from coordinate 1,606,262 downwards.
ATCAAAAGCAGCCTGATGAATCAACAGAATACCAAGGTTTATTAACATCTCAGGTACATTTGAATTCTCAAAGAGCAGCTCTTCATTTAAGTTTGATCTTTAGACGCTTGACTTCAGATGTGAAAACTGACAACATGGTTTGTTTGGTTGTTTTTTTTTCAGTTGCAGGTCATCCACAAATTCCTTTAACTGTCTGATAATAATTTGTTCAGCATTATTTTATGTAGGTATAATTTTCTACAAATTAAATCAAAATTTCAGATAAATTGTTTCAGAAGGGCATTATGCAGAAAAGCTTTTGTATCAGGAGACAGGATAACTTTTGTATCAAGATAACTTTCCAAACTAGATAAAATAAAATGGCCAAGTTGCCTTTGGAAGTTCACATATGTCATGATTTAACCCCAGTGAGCAACTAAGCACCACACAGCCATTTGCTCACTGTTGGTAATCGAAAGAAAAACTTGTAGGTTGAAAAAAAAGGGCAGCACAATACGATTGCTAACCATCCTCTCAGTGATGCCAAAATACCAACCCTAAATTGCAGTCAGCTCTCTCTTCCAGCTGACTCACACAGTTTATATAGTGGGCATGACATTCTCTTGTACGGAGTATTCATTTTGCCAGTTTGGATCAGCTGTATTCATTATGTTCCATCTCAGTTTCTTGTGCACCTTCTCATTGGCAGAGGGTGGGAAACTGAAAAGTCCTTGATTTAGGGTAAGCACTGCTCAGCAACAACTGAAACATCACTGTGTTATTCAGCATCTCATAATGAAACCAAAATTCAGCACGGCACCAGCTACAGAAAAAATATGAACTCTATTCCTGTGAAAACCAGAAGAACAGAGTTCAGTCATTGTGGTGGAAATTAATCATAAAAAGAGATTTTGGGGGGATTTTGCCAGCCCATTGACAAATTTTATTTCTCCATTGCTTTCTGATTTTTGTTATTACTCTCCATTGCTTACTGCCTAGTGGCAATATGAAAGAAGTGGCAAACCAAAAATAGAGTTACTTAAACTTGTTTTAGGTTATTCTCAAGGTACTACCAACCAAACCTGCCAAACAGCTGTTACAGTTTTAACATCTTTACACCATACTGTCTTAAGTCCTATCTTACTCTAAAAAAATTAGCTGCAGCTGGTGTTAGCAGAATATAGGATTTGGAATAGTTTAGCTCAATTTAAAGCCCGTTCCATCTTTCTATGAATGTGCTTTAAGATAACAATAAACCTCCAGCCCTTTTGGAATACCATTAGCACTATGTTTTCACAGTCTAGAGCACGACTATTAAACTGTTCCAGCACAATCTAGATTACATAAATCTTCAAAGTAAAAATACAAAGAGATTTAAATTACAGTTTTAGACTGAAAGCAATAATTAGGATTTCTTTTATAAAATTCACATTTATAAGATAGACATTGCTTACAGAATTTCTACAGGTTTGTTTCCAAAAGTGTTGGAAGAAATCTTGCTGTGTGTCATAGGATGAAGTTAAATATGCATACCACCATACTGCTCACACAGGGAATTGAACAGGCTGAAGAGTCCAGAAGTATATGGAAAAAACTCTCATTCATTCCAAAATTTTTCAGTAAAGATAAGAAATAGAAAACACAAAATATGTCTATGCAGTTTGCAGGTCATTCAGTTTCAAGCTAAAAATTTTGGATTCTGAAAATTCTCCTGCCTGTAACAAACCTTCTAGTAGGTGACTTGTATTTAGTGGTATCCAACTAGATGCCTATTTGGAAATACCAGAAAATGTCAATGGAAGTTTGAATGAGTGCCTGCGAGATAAGTGAAGCCCTTAAGCTAATAAAAATTTAAGGTGAGGTGGGTTTTGAGCAACCTAGTCTAATGGAAAATGTCCCTGCCTATGGCAGGGGTTTGGAACTAAATGATCTAATTCAAGGTCCTTACCAACCCAAATTAATTTGTGATTCTATGATTAACTGCCCATCAGAAGGGAGGAATCTGTGAGTTAGAATGACATTTCCAAAGAAAGATATGAAGAGATGTGCCCTGTTGAGCATGCATGATGCAAAGGCCAAGTATGGGTTGAAGACTAGAAGACATGACTCAATATGGGCCTCTTTCTCATAGCACTTCAAAGGCTTTAGCCTGTAAAAATGACCCCTACTTTAATTCACCAGCCAAGCTAGAAAAGGCAAAGTGCAAGCTTGGAGAGTTGCAAGCTTGGATTTGCAAATGTTCTAGAATTAGGTGCTGCTGCTGTTGCTGCTGCTGCAGGGTGATGTGAACTTTTATTCTAAAGGCAGGTGATTAGAACTTCTAAGCCATGGATTTCCATCAGAATTTGTTTTTTTCCTGGCTCTGCTACCTGTGAGAAGGGGATCACACCTTTGGTACAGAGGAGATGAAATATTTCCTATGTGACTGCAGGAAAACAACAATAAACTTTGCTAAATCAGTGCACAGATAACAAACCAGACTGCAGAAGCAGCTTTAAGGAAAATCTCTTCAGGATTGTCCACAAACCCCCATAGTACATTTGAACAATATGATTTGATGCCAGTGGTGAAACTATCTTAACTGTAAAGTTGACACTGATTGAATTAATATAACCCAATAACCCCTAAGAGAGTCTCTACTAAGACAGAATAGGGTTGGGATTCATACTTATTTTAGACCCATTTTTCCATCCCACTTATTCTGTTGCTCAAAAATATTGTCTTATTCTTTACTCCGTCATGTTTCTGCCTGAACAACTAAATTGTTTTTCTTTCCAAGAATGTAAATGATCTGGGGGGCACAGTGAGTGCAACACACTGTAATAGTTTCTTTCCAATCCTGTGACATTTCATAAAGCCTGAAGTCCTTGGAAAATACATAGATCTGTGTACCAAAAATTGCTTTCTCTTCCAGAATTTGAATTCCACCTGTTCTGTTCAAAGACACTTGTAATGGAAAACGTGATTATCATTCCGTCTTTTTCTTTTCCAGTGATATAGTTTCCATTTCAAACTATATCTTTCTGTTGGTCACCTCTCAATCAGCTTGGCCAGGTTTGTTGCGGTCTTGCCAGTTGACTCCAGAGCCATGATCCTTGTTCAATTTAATTGTATGCCTGTAAATAACATCTGCCATAGATTCATCTGATGTATTTTAAAGATGTGAATCCCAGCAATCCTCTGTAACTGCTGTTAGAAGAATATATGAGTTGAAAATGTGCTTTTGATTACCTGTGAACTTCCAGCCCTTCTGAAACAACCATCAGCACCATCTCTCCACAGTCTAGGGAATGAGTATCTGACCATTAAACTGTTCCAGCACAATCCAGATTACATAAATCTTCAGAATAAGAAATAGATGAGATTTAAATCACAGTGTTAGACTGAAAGGAGTAGCTAAATTTATTTTAAAAGATTCATATTACCAAGTAAATTAGGTGTTATTTAAGGAATTTCTAGAGCTACAATTTTATTTCCAAAAGTGTTGGAAAAAACCTCCTTGTGCCCTGGGATGGAGTTGCATACAAATATCAAGGTGCTGCTCACACAGGGAATTGAATAGGTTGAAGCACATGAAAACATGGAAAACGCCATTATGCATTCTAGAAGTGGTCAATAAGAACAAGAGACAGAAAACACAAAAAATGACCATGCAGTTTACAGCTCGTTAAGTTTCCCTGCAGTCACATTTAATTCCAAATGCAATACAGAAAATCATGCTAAAATTTTACAAACACCTGATGTTTTAAACATTTGAGTACTAATTAAAAAAAAAATCATCGGGCTTGGTATTATAATTATAAGTCTGATTATGACTTTTATACACATTCTAGTGGAGTTTTTGTTTTCTCTACTATGTACAGTGTGCATATACTCTTTTCTGAATCTTGAAGCACATGACTAGTAATTAAAATCCATTTGTTTCTTGAAGTTTGTCACTGAGACTGATCAGCAGGGGCAATTATTCATCAGTTCCTTATTTCTTCAGCCAGCAGATGAAAAAAAATCTTATTGCCTTGGGGCTGCGAATTTGCTGGAGCCCATGAATCTTCCTAGTATAATCTCGTTCATAAGTCTTTCTGGTGAGTCTGGAGATTTCTTATCATTACAGCAAAAAGGACTCACCTAACAGATTATCTTTCTGCTAGCTAAACTGTGAGTCATCTTCTGAAATGTAAATGTTATGGGAGACTGTGCTGAATAGCGCTGAGATGAGCTCCATGGGAATGCTGATTCAGTGACCAAAGGAAGAGACTTGCACTCAACTACGTGGATTTTCTTGATGTACCCAGTCACCTAATGGCAAATTTTGACATGACAAAGACAAAGAAAAAAAAAAAAAGCCAGATCCTGTAACACTTAAATACAGAATAAGCACTGAAACACAATTATCCAAATTTATTTTCCCTTGGGATGTGAACTGTATGTCATGCTCTAGGCAGTGCTAGTCCATGACCTTTCCAGTTCTCATCATGAAATACATCAAGGTGTGTTACAGTGTGATGAAGATGGCTTTAGGGACACTTTCACTTTGGACGTATTTGATACAATTAAATCTCAATTTTAGTTTAGGAAGTGTGGAGAAGCAAAATGCACAGTACATTGTGTAAACAGTAGTTTTGGTATTAAAGGAAATTAGTAATTACATATTTCTGTTTTGCAGTCTAGTACTAGGTAACAGGACCCTGCAGCTTCTCTAGTTTTCTGCATGATAACAGGAGTGCAGAGCAGTGGGAGAAATGCAGGTTCTGACCCCACTTCTCCATCCAGCACACGAAACCTGAAATGAGTGTCATGTTCCTCTACAGCCTGTGTAGAATAAGACTCTACATTTTCCATAATGGAGAAGAGAGGTGGACAAGGAAGAAATAGAGAACTACGATCATGCTTTGCTTGAATTATTGGTGCTTAAGTCAAATTTAAGTCAAATTTAGAACAAAAGAGCTCAGCAAAGAAAATGTCTAGAAAAAGAAAAAGCTTACCATAAAACTTCCCAAGATAAAAAGACAGTAGAATGTACTCTCATTATGCCAGTACAGTTTGATTAGTTGTATCCTTATGAGCTTTTTTTTCGAACCAGACAAAAAAATGGATTTAGCTAATCTTCTTAGTGGATAATGGACTTCCACTGGGAAAAGAGAAGTTAGAGAGACAGCTCAACTGGAAGAAAGATGATGAAAATACACTTGATGCTCAGAATGTCTTGATTAAACTAGCAAGTTATGTAAATTGCTTTATTAAGTAGATATTACAATTTAGAGCATCTCAGCATGTTTTATATAATGATACTCAATTCCTGCAGAGTAACTCTACTCTGTCGTAGAGAATAATATCTCATTTCAAGAATTCAAACTGGTAAACTCCTGCATTCTGCCAGACATGGGTTTCCCAAGATTTTGATGGATTTATCTGATGCAAGATTTATGGTTTTGTGCTTTACTTTAATTTTAAATAAAAATTATGAGAATTGGTTGTCTCCATCTAAACAGTGTTAGATTTTGTTAGAAGATGTAGTAGAAATACTTATGTCAGATATTTAAAAAATGGCTATCTATTAAAAAACATATCCTTATACTGTGTTTATCTGCAACAATTGTTACTGCCATTATTTTTATGCAAATGCTACTTTGACCAAAGATATTTTTAAATTACACAGGAATTAATATTCCAACTAGTAATATCAGAGTTGAACCACACTGTTACATTCATCTTTCTTCTAGTTCCTGATTCTAAGAATAAAAAAATCATAAGTTAGAGCTCTTGTGTATTGTCCAGCACTCAGCCAAGATAACCATGCTACACAATGGGTGAGCAACTGGCTCATGGGTTGGGCACAAAGAGTTACAGTGAATGGGGTGACATCAGACTGGTGACCTGTCTATAGTGAGGTTCTGCAGGCCCCATCCTCAGCTTTGTGCTGTTCAACATCTGCTTTAATGATCTGGACACAGGATCCAACAAACACAAAATAAGTTTCCCTCCCAATTGGGAGGAGCTGTTGACTCCCTTGAGGGCAGAGAGGCCCTGAAGAGAAACCTTGACAAATCAGAGGTATGGACAATCACCAAACATATGAAGTTCAACAAGGAAAAGTGTCGAGTTCTGTGCCTGGAGTAGGGCAACCCTGAATGTTCAGACAGACAGACAAGGGAATGAGATGTTGGAAAGCAGTGCAATGGAAAACAACCTGAAGGTCCTGGTTGATGGCAAGTTGAACATAAGCCAGCAGTGCCCTGGCAGCCAGGAGAGCCAACTCTGTCCCAGGGGCCATCAGACACAGCATCACAGCTGGGCAAGGGAGGGGATTGTCCTGCTCTGCTCTGCACTGGGGCAACCTCACCTTGAGTCTCATGCAGTGTTGGTGCCACAATATAAAAAACCCCGCTAGACTATTAGAGAGTGTCCAAAGGAGGGCAATGAGGATGGCTAAAGACCTTTAGGGGAAGCTGTATGAGATGTGGCTGAGGTCACTTGGTCTGTTCATCCCAGAGAAGAGGAGACTGAGAGGAGACCTTATCACAATCTACAACTTACTTGTCAGGGGAAGAGGAGGGGCAGGCACTGATCTTTTCACTCTTATCTCCAACGACACGACTTGAAAAAAACAGTGTGAAGCTGTGTCATGAGCGGTTTAGGTTGGATATTAAAAAAAGATTCTTCACACAGAAGGTGATTGAGCACTGGAACAGGTTCCCCGAGGAAGAGTTCCTAGCACTTAACTTGACAGAGTTCAAGAAGGGTTTTGAAAATGTTCTCAGTCACGTGGTGTGATACTTGGGTTGTCCTGTGTAGAGCCAGGACTCGATGATCCTCTTCATCCTTCCAACTCAGTTTATTCTGTGTTTCTATGGCTTTAGTTCTCATAAGTAATTTTTTGAAGACCTGAGGGGCCTATATTTCCTGATAAAAATGTTTTGAAATACCCAGCCATTCACAAAATGCAGGAGTTGCTATTGAAACCACAGAAACTCCCTGTTCATGCACTTCAACTAACCGTGAGACTGGCCATCACTTGCTAAATCCCCTTGAACACAGACCTGAAAGTGATGGCTATACAGAATATTCTCCAGGGCTGACTTTACTGCCTCTCCTAGAGTTGTGGCACGACCCCTGTGCAGCAATAATTTCCAAGCACCACCAGTGTATCCAAGTGATCAGGAATGTGACCATGTCTCAAATACACTAGGTGACTCAGGCCTGCCTTTTTCAGCTCAAGGGGAAACCTCTGTCCTTTCCCTAAGGTTAACAGCTCACCATATGCAATATTCTCCTTTAACCTTCAGGTGCATGCACCAAGGGAACAAATGCTGAAATAAAAGTTGCTGTTCAATTGTGTGCACTCATTATGTCATATCAGCTCCCTGGTGAAGACAAGCTGGCTGAAAGAGCTGAGAACTGGGAGGCTGGAGCACCTGGCTTTGCTGTTGATCTTGTGATGAGAGATTCTGTCCCAGAGCCAAGGGATGCATGACCTTTGCCATGGTTTCTGCCATCCTAATTCTGTATCCCAGATATTTGAAGAAAACAGGCCTGTTGGCAACTGACTCATCAAGAGACATGGCTACTCCACAAACAACTCTGTGGATCCTGTAGGCAAGAGAAACCATTCTTGTCGCATAGTTGGATGTCAGTGTTCAGAGGAAACTATGGAAAAATCCCACTGTTCAGCTGGTATGTTAAGACCAGAGGAAAAGAACATCTTTCCTGACATTTGCAGAATTTAAATACTGTAGTCCTTGAATATGGATTTAAGAAATTCCTTAATATTTATATATGAATATAAAGACAGAATTGTGATAGCAAAGAAGGAATTTGGTTGATTTTTTGGTATGAATAGCAGAGGCCCATGTAGAAAAAGAGGGGAATATATAAGCTAGGAAACAAATATTTTTCTCTTTCCTCGGCCTGAACAACTCTCTACTCTGTAGCTTGCACTTACATTCCCATGGCGTGTACTGTCTTGAAGAGATTACTCAACCTGTGCAGAATTGAAAAACTTTAAAATAAGTGATAGAATTTCTGTGTTTTCATAGCTCAGCTATTTATCTCTATACTTGGCTTCAGGGTACTCCTATCTCTTCATCAAGGTGAGGCCAGTCTTGTTTTCCACTGGACAATCTTTTACTGGTATTTGCTGAAATCCAGCTATTCCCATTTCAGTTTGGTCACAGCTACAAGTTAGCCCTGAGTCCTTCTTGTCATCTGTCTCTTATTGTCTTGAAGTTGTTCCATTTCCACAGCTGTTGAAAATCACCAGTTAGAAATTGGCCTGTTCAAAATTAATTTATTTCAGAAGGCCTAAATTTGAGCCAGAATCATTAATGGAATTTCAGAACAGCTGTACCTTCCTACCTACACAGTCATAAATCAAAACAACAACATGATCCAGGCACATTTGAACTTTGGGGATTTTGAAACCTAAAGGAAGATTAGCTAGATTTTGAGATTCCTCTTTCCTCTTCCTACAACTGTAGGCATGTGCAGACATATAACATGGAGAAATTTCAGAACTAGAGGATCAACAGCCACACTGTCTTCCTAAATATATTGAAGACACTAAATTTGATTTATAGCTTGCCTTGTAAACTGATAGCAGAGTGAAAAAAACCTGCTAACTCTCTCTCTTCTATCAGCATTTTAACATAAACAGCTTGAAATGAATCTTCACTATACCCTCTGGAGAGGTGCAGACATCAGGATTATGACATTACATTCATGACTCCACTCTTTCCAAGTAGCTACTGATCAATTAAACTGTTTTGTCTCTGGTAACATCACAACTAAAGCTCCTGGCTGCTCTGATTTGCAGATGTCTGATGGTCATGATCAGGGCCATTCAGTCTTTGTGATTTCTTCTGTTGTCTTGAAGTGACCTTGATACTTTTCCTAAAGTAAGGAGCTGCAGTTTTCTTGCTTTCATCTTCTAAGACTCAATGTCTGATAATATACCAGATTTACTGTTCATTTGAAAATCAGAAGAAAAATACCTTAAAGGTAGTGTATCTTTAAAGCAATATTTCCCTCACATGTTTTGGAAATATTCTTTTGAATAATGTGTTTCCTTCTTCCACTCTTACTGTTTATAAAACAGACAAGCAAACTAAGAATTAGTATTTTAACTCTGTTAAGCAATGGGTTGTTGATCAGTAGATGTTAAACGACACTTTTGCAATAGGTTTCAAAGATGAAAGCATTGCATCCCAGCTGGCTAACTGCATTCCTTTGCTCTTGTGAGACTACACTATTAAAAAAAATAAATAAAATTATAGACAGTACAAAAAATAAAACTTCAGTAAATAGGAAGATTCCAAATTTTACCAACTCTTTGTTAGTTACATTACAGTGTTGGTAGTTAATTTTTCAAGTGCTACTGAAGTACAGGGGCAGAATTCCATGTTTTAGTGTGGCCTATCTCTTGACTGATCAGATCTGTGCAGGCTCTTACATAGAATTTCCATGTCCTGCAAAGCAACAAATGTAAAACCCAGAATTAGAACAAGGTGAAGAAACAGCCTAGCTTTTAAAAAACAAAGGCAGAATATGTCATGATAGTATGTCACCTTCAATGTACAGAAAAACTTAAAACACAAGCCAAAATATTACATAGATAATGGAAGTCATTTTTCTGGAGGAATGTTATTGGCATTTCTGGTAACAATTCCCAAATGCTTTAACTGCTGAAGAATGTGCCTAGCCAAATGGAAGCTATTTCCAGCTGATGTGTTCTACATTATGACTAACCATGGTAAATTAGAGTGGAGTTCCTCATCTACATCACAGAGCATGTACAGCAGATGACATTTATAGATCAAGGCTAACACCTAATGAGAAGCATCAGTGCAAAACAAGAAAAGAGAAAAAGGAAACAAACATCTATTTGATTGGAAGCAGAACATAAGTCATATTTTGGCTCACAGTCTTTGACAGTGTCTTTATACATTAGGCTGAAGATAACTGCTGAACAAATAATTAATGAAATGTCCCAGATGCCTTCTGCTAGTTCCACTGACTCTACTTTTTAGGTGGAGTAGTAATTTTTAATTTCTGCATATTCTAACTCAACTAGCTGTATTTTCCAGCCATAGTAACAAGGAAAATAGATATTTCACAGCAGTTTTTTCCGTATATTTTAATTTTTTTTTCTTATTCATTCTTTCTCTTAGAACAAAAGTGGTTGCCCTTTTGTCACACTGGTATGTAAACTGTGAATTGTTGAAAAATGATTTTTCAATTTTTGTCAGAACTGTTTGTATCTGCAGGCTTTTTTGCTGGTTTTGGTGCTTTTGGTTTTGGGTTTTTTTAAAGATTTATTTATGTCTAAAAAGATTTTATAAACTACTCTTTAATTTAGAAAGAGGAAGGTCTAGTATGCAATTTTTTTAACTTGATGTATTCAGTTAAATAAAGACCTTAAAAAAGAGTGAACCAAGGAAAGAGCAAATATTTTCTTTCTTATAGTCTTAAAACAATTTTGTCTTCCTTAATTCTTCACCAGTAGGTACAAAATTTTTTGCATAGTTTCTAAATAATCATAACTTTTTCTAAGAATGTTCAACATTTCAGTTTAAACTGTCAAAGCTGCTTTCTGACCTGATGTTCTCAGAAGAGCAGGCCCGTGGAAAAAGGAAGCTCTTTCAAACAGTTTACTACCTCATCTATTCATCAAGCCTGATATAACTCAATGGAAAACATTTTTGTACTGTTGAATACTAATGCCTAGTAAAGAGTACTGGAACTCATTTTAGGAATATATCTTGCAATATTGTTTTATAGAATATGTTGGTTTTTTTTTTTCTCATAGGGTCTTTGGGAACAAAATGTCTTTATTCTAGATTTAATAACCATCAGTATTCATATCAGATTGTTTCTTTTCAAAAAGCAGCCTTTTTACACAGTACCTTTTTGAGGAAGGAAATTGAATTAATAGCATTATGCATTTTCTGGAATAAAGCGAAAGTCATTAAAAGAAAATATTTGAAATTCAATGATAAAATGTCTGGCTTAGAGCACAAACATTCAACAACTATCACCATATCATTATTTTTTGCATAAGACTCATTAGGTTCAAACTATTTGTTTCATTATGCCAAACAAGCCAGACATTTGGGAAAGAAAATCTTTTAGCTCAAAAGTGCTTGTAGAAAGTGAGAGGTTTTAAACTATTGAGAAGAATGTATCCCAGAGTACTTGGTCTTTGAAGACTCAATCCTCTTTACATTCATTACATTAATTGCAGTAATTAATTGCATTAATTTTTATTACAGTGATTCAAGTCACACACATATGCAAATCCAAAATTTGAAACCTGTTAGAAGGCTGTGGAAATGCAGGAAATAGATGCTCGTTGTTCAGTGTGACAATGTACTTCTCAGTGATTCATGAACCAGTCAGTTCCTAGGGGTGAATGAATTCTAAAATGAAATCCAGGATTATAGTAGGTTACTAGGTGAATTAGATTGAGATCAGTTAAATTCATGTGGTATTCAGAAGTGATTATCAATTTGAAAAAATTATCACCATTCCCTCAATCACAACAGCTGAGGGTACGGAGGCCCCTTCCAGGTTGACTGGACATTCGAATACAGATCTGGCACTGATGGAAACTCTTGTTGTAACTGACCTACTGTTTGTGTTTACCAAAAATGGAACACTGAGACCTGTTTCTTGCCTTCAACAACTGACATAAGACATTGCTAAAGAATAGGGGAATTATATATGATACATTTAGCCCTAACAACTTTCTAAGGGATTTCCAGCGTTAAGAGAAACTTTTTTCTGTTTAACACCACCAGACAGATTTCTCTTCTATGGACTTGTCAAACCTCTCAGAATCCAAGGAAAACTATAGCACCTACATCATCCTGTGACAACAACTTCCACAGATCTATCTTCAGTTGTGGGAAGAACTTTCTCTTTGTGCTTGTTTTGAAAGTTTCTCATACTGTTTTTACTTTATGCCTCATGGTTCTTGAATTGGAACCCAGCTGCTGTGTGACACTGCTGGTTTTGTCGACATGTATCATATTTGTCTGCAGTTACCTCCTTTCCAAATTGGTCAGTTGTACTTTGCTGACCAGCTCTTCATTCTGTATCTGTGTAATTTATTGTCCTCCTCTGAACTTTGTTAATATCCTTATGGAGATGAAAGAATCAGAATTTCACCTTTTTCAAGCTGTTGCTGAACTATGCCACCTGTAGGCACCATTCAAAAATTTATAGGAAGAAATACAGAAAAGATCATAGTGCTACTGAATAAACATTTTAATTGTAATATTCTTGTTGTGCTGACTAATAACAGAAATTCAAAGCTTATCATAATTTTATATATGAAATTACACTATTTTCTGCATATCATTTCAAATTTATCTAGAGTGATATTCAAATACAAATTATTATTATCACGTCATTTATTCTCTAAAAACCTCTTTAAAATTTGCCCTCTTTTTTGCTGCTCCAAATAATTTAGTATCAGTAACGTATTTAGCTACCTCTTATATCATATTCTTTTTTCAGGTTGTTTATAAATATGAGGAAGAGCACAGATCCCAAAGCTCTCATTCTTTCCTTCCTTGCAAGAACAGGCTGGTCCCTCACATTGTGTATTTCCTGAGTTGTGTGCAAGTGCCTTACCTCCTGGCTTACACAGAATTGCACTGCTTAGTTTACTTTAAAGCAACTGGATTTTATCCATTTGCTTTTAATCTCTTCAGAGAACTTTAATGGGTTTTAGAGGGAAGACTTTGCTTTACAGATATACTGTTGACTCTTTTCCATTGGGAAGAGATCATGTCCATCCATGTGTCTATTATGTTAATTCTTCTCTTTGTTAACTTGCACTTTTATTCTCACCATAAGCCTCTTTGTTTCAAAAGCCAACAGTATTTTTTTCAGGTCTACAATCCTTGCAATTCTTATGAGGAGGCTTGTGGAGGAAGCAAGTTACTTGGAAGCAGGAGGAAGGAAAAGAAAAGAACCTGCTCTGCTGATGATTTAAACAACTGATGATTTTAACTGATGATTTAAACCTGTTTGGGAGAACTTATTTTACATCTAGCATTTGAAGCTCTATCTATTAATTAAGATGGCTATATAAGACGAAAGTTCTTTTTGAGATACACTTCATTTTTTTCACAATATTAGTTAGGGTCATTACGATCAACAATTCTGGCACCACCAAATGATGAAAAATATGATTGAAAATGAAAACAAGACCAGAAAGTTTCAATTCTTTCTGCACCAAAAATTATCAGATGTTATTGTGTTTATTTATCCGTTCATCTGATGATTGCAGAATGCCTCCTAGCCTGAATAAACAATTAATGAATCAAGCCTTATGACCTAAAATTCTTTGCGAGCACTTTCCTGTTTTGATACAGGTTTGTATTGGTCTCTATATTTTGCTGTGCTATGACAGTTTATATTTTCTTGCTTCATAGATTCAGTCCTTCTAAAATACGCAGGACACTAGTCATTTACTGGAATTAAATGGAAGATAGGAAAGATGCTCCTAGAAGAATGAAGGTTGGGATAAATTGACCAGAATATTATTTACCTGTGTGGTTAGGTGTAGTTTAAATAAATAAGTCCTCTGTACTGAAGGGCAAGAGAAAAAAAAATCAAATAAACAACAAAACTTTTCTCTGTTGAGACTTTTTACTTCTCTCTCCAAGGTAAGAAAGAGTTTTTATTACTTTGTCACATTGGTTTATTTTGCAAGAGTAAGATAAAAATTGCAGAACGTTTGAATGCTTTTAAACTCATTGCCCCAAGGAGCATGCTGGGGATGACCTTTTAACCTGAGAAGTGTAATTAGTATTAGATTCATTAACAATATAATAACACAGACTCTGAGCTGTTTATTTTTGTCCCTATAATGATAATGTTGGTAGACGTGTAGTGAGTGACTCACAACAGTAGTCTCTTCTGTATCTTCTCTGTAAATCTACAGGGCCTGTTACTGACTGTGGTGCTGCAGCAAGAGTTCATGGACTGTATCTGGGAAGACATCCATCAGAAGCATCTATTAAAAATCTAATGCACAATTACAGCTGGAGTAGCCTGGAAGTCCTATGGAAGTGCTAAAGCAGTCTCACAACAAGACACTTGAGAATCCAAGTATGTGCACCAAATCTGGGGCACCCCACCTAGTCCGGGAGCCAGACCTGCAGACCTCCAACAAAGTATTAATAGTGGAGTCTTCTAGAAGATACAGTACAAGGTGGGAAACATGGATGCTCAGACTCGTTTTATGCTCTGTGACAGTAGGGAGCCTATCCTGTGCCTCTGGGGGATGCCTGACAGACTCACTGACAGGGAACACCAGAGTGTGTTTATGCATTAACGTTGGTCACACAGCAAGTGTTGCATCTGTGCCTGTTGATTTCAGTGGAGGTGTTTCTTCTGCCTCTAGCAATTAATCTCAGCCTGTATGTTTATTTAGTGGGCATGCATACAGGGGCTCAGATACTTAATAAGTGCTTGAATGTGACATAATCTACAATTCAAAGTAAGGAAGAAGTTCATTGTGTGACTGCCTAGATTTGTTTGCTCTGTAAATTCATGTTGCCTCTTCCTCATAAATAATGCCACACTTCTTTAATCTTGCAAAATGGGTATTTTTATATTCCTTCTTTGCAGTATCACTGCAATTATGAGCCTGATTTTTATCAGTAATAAAATGCACAGCTATTGATATCTTTTAATTACTTCCAAGATAGTTCAGTAACATTTTTCTTTAACACATTAGTATTTGATGAAGGAAAAAAGCAATTAATAAAAAGTGACTTAACAGCTTAATTGAGATAACAACTTTCTGTTTAGTGGAGTTTTATGTACCTAGAGAGGTGATTTGTTCCCAACACATATTGTCTCCTTGCTTGTTTGTTTAATCGCCTTGCTGATCACTTTATATTTTCATCTTTGAGATGTCTAAGACTGAGGAATTTTGAAAGGGTCTAGAACTCTAGAAATAACTGTAACTGATGTATCACTATTATTTTAACAGTGAATTTAGAAACTAAATAAGCAAGAATTTTCAAGAAAAACCTGAAAACAGTTTTTCCCCTTCTCTCTTCCAATTCCTCAAAAAACACTGAGGTAGCACATGAGCTGCAGAATCTACATTAGCTGTAAAATTTCATCTGCGCAGCTTAATAACTCACAAATGAGACTATAAGAGTGTTTCTGAAATTCTACTTGATGTTCACGTTCTTATTTGTCAATTAGGTTTGCTAATTGAAATAACCATGTAAGAAATATTTGAGGACAACTACAGGAAAAACAAGGCGAATTTTGAAGTCCTAAATAAAAATTTCTGTCCTGAAATTTGTTAGGAAACGTAGCAAAAGAAAGTGCCATCCAGTTTCTGGGTATAATTTAATAATACCCATTTATCTACTTGCTTGCTTCCAGTATTGTAATTTGATTTAAATTTGTTTTTCTTACTCTGGAAAATCAGTTATAGTAAGATAAGAAGTTGTTAGGTTATGTGGTATATTATAATTTTGGCAAAAAGTCTATTTCCATTTTTGCTTTACCTTCGTAGCTTCACTTATTTTTCCTTCAAAATCTTTTTTTATGCCTGTTGAAAATATATTAATGACTCTGTAGTTAATATTTTTTTCTCATCTCCTTACATTTAAATCTTGCTTTTTTTTCTGTGCTATGGTATGGTAGCAACCCCAACTTTTGTTAGAAATCTTCATTGTAAGTTCGCAGCACTGTGTTAATCAGAGAACTCTAGAATGATGGCAACCAGCTTCTCAAATAAATCACAAACATTCTTTCCTTCTATACCCATTGTGTCATAGCCAGTAGAAAGGCAAACATGTCTGTGGTTATTGCATCCGATATCTATTTGTCAGAGCTGTGAGATACTGTAAATCAGCTGAATAGCAGTATCTTGCTTCTGTGGCAGGCTGGGACTTATCTCAAGATGCCTTCCATGTAACCCTGCTTGCATTGCTGTATTTGAGAGACACTCTGATTGACCTAGCAGTACTAAGCTCATAGGTCCATATCCAGAGTGCCATTGAGATGCCTCAGGTGACAATTTAAATGCTCAGGGTATAAGTCTTTAGGGTTTTTGTAGCCAGACCCATCTAGCTCTTGAGGCACCTAAATTTCTTGAGCATCTCAGCTTTGGGCATTAACATCCTTGTTTCTCTTCTGAGAAAATGAGATCTGAAAATTATCAGCTGTACTCAGATTTGCCACCATAGCAACAATATGGCCCAATGTGTTCACAATTCGTACCACAGGGGTGGGATTTTACCATCCCTGGTAAGAATATCCTCAGATAAATTATATTGTAGTTCAATCATTTGTCTGCTGACTTTTGTGCTGCCTTTCTCTCCTTAAAACTGTATTGACTCACATCAACCAAACAGAAAAATATTCTATCCTAGCTTTGTTCATACCTTTGGGATTCAGGTTTGTCCCCAACAGAGTCTGACATTCAGCCTTAGATCACTGCCCAGCAAAATAAAGATAAAAAGTATTTTACTCTCTTCTGCTCCACTGGATGACTGCATAAAAGGGCACTTCCCCCTGACATGCCTTACATTTTACAGAAGAGAAAAGGAGACTTCCTCCTGAGAGTGGAAGATACCAAGGATCCTACCTTTAGCAATGTCCAGTACTACTCTAGCCTTTTATCTGAGCACACTGGTTGTGTTGGTGCGCTCCCACAGATGCAGACACAAAAATATGAGACCTAAATTTTACCCAGATCACAATGTCCATGCCCCTCTGAAGTTCTTTTTTTTTCTTGTGGGATTTTGTTTGGTTTATTTTTTTGACAAGGAGTCAGTTTGTTGTTTGGTTGATTTTTTCTTCCCTGAGAAGAAGCTGAACCACTTGCAGATTAGAAATATAAAGCAAAAAAGCCAAATGCTTCCAGAAAATTTTCTCCCATTTATGGAAGCTACACACAGAAAATTGGACCAGATATTAAAAAATATTCATGGCAACATGATGATACTTGCACAAAATTTTTATTTAAATCTGCTTGCTAGCATTGTCTTTCTTAAATGGTGCACATTTCAAAGTATTGTAAGGGGACATTTAAAATCACAATGACCAAAGAAGGGCAATTAAATATTGATTAAATTTGGATGGTTTGTCTTATGGAAACTTGTTACTTAAAACATTGTTTTTCCTGGGAATCTGATTTACCTTTAGGCATTTGTATTAAGCTGCTGCTGGATTCTAAAGGAGCAAGGTTGTAATGTCTGTAACACACACCCAATATACAGAGCGTTTGACCCTACAGTAATACACTATTACAAATAATTGCAGCTTCTATCAGCCCTGGAGTTAGTCCAGCCTATACTGACTGTTCTGTTGGGCACAAGTTTCCAAGATTCCAAGGGGCCTTCCCAAGCAATGTTTAGCCAAGCCCTGAATCCCAAATATCAAAATCGTCCTCTGGGCATGCCAACATTTTTTAGGCCCACTCAAGATGCTATCCTGGAAGATCCTTCTAACTTGACAGAAAAGTCAAGTATGCCTTCAAACAAGTGTTCCAAAGGACTTTATTTTCATTCCATTATCCATATTTTGATTGTTTTGACAGGAACCAGATAAGTTTGTGGGAAGGGAAGCTACGTCATTATCACAGAGACTTTGAATATGCTAAGAGTGAATGGTAAAACATGCTTTCTCTCAAAATTTGTTTCATATCTTCATCTCTTCAACTCCTCATGTGTTTGAAATTATTATTTTTTTTAACAGCAGTGTGTCTTCTAGCTTATAAGGAATTTAAAAACATTTTAAGCATAAATTGTGGTTTCTACACACTAATCCTCCTATAAAACATATTCTATTCCATAAGTTTTTATGTAATATCCATCTCATTAAAGCTCTTCCTGAATAAAGTCTGAAGGAATGTATTTAACATGCACCATATGTTTGTTTTTTCAACATCTCTCCCATAGGGAAGAATGAGTACAGTGGAATATTTTTCTTCTCATGTTATTTAATTAGACACATAAAAATTATTCTGAACTTCTGTAGCAGAAAGAACAAATTAAAAAATGATTTTTCTCTGATACAGGTTTGTAAAGTTTGCAAAAGTCTGCTTTACATTATTCAGTGCCCAGTCTGTCCCCGTATGAAGTGTGTTTCCTGCATGGGTGGGGTGTGCTGTTCCGGGCAGTGATAAAGCTTGTGACCACAGCTCACTTCGGAATTACGGGTACATGTTTTCAGTTTATACCATTTTGATATATAGATAAATATCTATTTGTATTTCTTAACAATACATGAAATCAAGAGCAAAGTTCCAAATGTTGTGTCTTTTAGAAAAGAACCTCCATGAACTACAAGAATTTGAACTGTCTCTTTCTGCAGCACTCAGTCTACATTTAAATCTTCAAAAAAGGTGCAGCACAATTCTTAGTTCTTTTAAGAGCCAAGTATTACACTGTTCAGAAAAAGATTCCCAAATTCAAAAAGAAAGTTTAAACAAGCGGGGATATGGTGCTGTGATTACATGATTCTCTTTAGAAGATGAATATTGGATTTTTTGTAATAAAATCTTTGAGACTTTTTACAGCTATTTTCTTCAACTAGTTGGACAAACACACATTTACGTTTATATAGCATTAAAGTGAATAGGAGAGCTGAAACATATTACACTCTAACTCTAAATGCAACAACATCAGGGAGAAATTCAAACAAGGTCTTGTTTAGAGACTATTACAGTGGTATTAATAAGGGTTCATTAAAGTCAATCATTTCTTTCCCCAAGCAACCCAACACCATATACCTAAGTTCAATTTTATTAGGTGGAAAATATCACCCGTCCAAGTAACATTTTCTCAGTGGTTTTATATTACCATTCTGTTTCTTCTTCATCAATTTCAGGGACTGATCCTTAAGCCAAATACTAAAAAGAAAACCTTGAGTATTTTATGAAAGGTTGTGACACAGGAAGTTTAAAGGAGGAAATACAGAAACTTAGAGTTTGAGAATACACCATGTAGAAAGTTCAATGCAAAAAAACTTTCTTCAGTAGTTACTCCAAATCTTTTGTTTCTGTATTTTTTTCATGGATCCTTACCTGAAAACTCTTTTATTTACCATGTTAAATGATTATTGTTAACGGAGGTTACTTTCTTTGCTGTCTGCTTTATAGGAAAATAGGAGGAGTGATACAGTGAGTGTTACCTGACATCATGGTGGGTTCTTATAAATGTATATAAATGCATGTATATAAACACATGAAGGAAGGGCGAAAAGAAGAAGCAGCCAGGCTTTTTTCATTGGTGCCCTGTGACAGGACCAGAAGAAATGGAGCACATAGTATGTCCCTCTTTGGAGATACTCAAGAGCCATCTGACTCAAGATGGTCTTGGGCAACCAGCTCTGGGTAGTCCTGCTTGAATAGGGGGTTGGACCACTGACCTCCAGAAGTCCTTTCCAACATCAGTGCTTTTGTGACTACGTGATCAATAGATATTTATTAATCCTCTAGACTCCCTCAAAAACAGGACTTCCATGAGCAAATTTTCTCCCTTCCTTAAAATTTACAATTCTTCCCCACGAAAAATAATGCTCTCTAATCATGTCTTATTTCCAGTATATTTTTCACCTTCTGTTTAATTTTCTGTCTGACTCATCTGAAATACTTCAGAAATATTCATAATATGAAAATATTGGTTTTCCCTTTTTTTTTTTTTAATAGTATAAAACTCATGCAGCTGGAAGTCAAGTGGAACACAGTGAAGGTGACAAGAGTTATCCACCTTCTCTGCACAGTCAGTATTTCAGATATCAAATTATGTTTCCTTTCTGCTTAATTCTTTCCCCTTTGGCCGACTGGACTTGGTTGCTTGAAGGTCTGTGCTTTAAATGCCTTCTTTCCTGACAATGATATAATACAGATTGCATTGGGTATTATAAAATGTGATACCTGGCAAATTGCATTTTAATAGTTTGAAGGAAAGTAATGTAATTTCTCTGCATTCCTAGCTGTCAAGACAAAAGGAGGTATGAGAAGAATTTAACTACAGCAATGGTTGTGTTAGAAAGCTACCTTTGATTTAAATATGTTTTGAGAAGTTTTCCTTTTTTATGCCAAACTCCATAGTGCATATAGAATGTAAATGAGACCAGGAATTTTTTTTCTGTGTCTGATGGGCAAGAATGCTTTTGACAAATTCCAAAGAAGAGTCCTATAGAAAGTGGTGATAGTTAATTTGTTCATAGGTAATAATGCTGCATTATGTTTGACACTTTCTGATTAATATTTGTCAGTATTTAGTTATTAATGGGAGAAAAACTAAGTCAAAATTTTCTGTTAATACAGTAACAATGAAAGGTACTATTCGCAAAACCTGACAAAACAGGACAAAATTACTAATTGTCAGAGAACAGTAATTTAAAGTGAAGGAAACAATGAATTTTTCATTGTATTAATGTATAACCCTAACATTCAAACAGTGATTTTCTGCTCATTGTTTTTGCTTGCACACAGTATGCTCCAAAATAGCACTGAAGTATATGACAAAATTAAATTATGAAAGCATATCAATAT
The DNA here is from genome assembly GCA_013397095.1 of Sterrhoptilus dennistouni. Taxonomy (NCBI): domain Eukaryota; kingdom Metazoa; phylum Chordata; class Aves; order Passeriformes; family Zosteropidae; genus Sterrhoptilus; species Sterrhoptilus dennistouni. The sequence goes on along the minus strand of VWZU01017663.1, from coordinate 1,585,744 downwards.
TTCTTCATAGTCTTTACCATTTGAAATTGCCCTCCCTCAGGCTGGATACAAATCTACAGACTCTAGTTTCTCTTGGTGAATAATTTAAAATATTTTCATTAATTGATGAAATAGAATACCATGAAATTAAAATTTTGTGATGTACGGTAATGACAAAATATTATGCCTATAGGTATTTAATATAATTGTCATATTTTCAATCAAACCTAGAAAAAATAATGCCAGGCACCACATAAGCAATACTTTATCACCAAGAGTTAAAATGTTGATAGTCTTTTAAATAATGAAGAGTCTCTCTGACCTAGAAAGGGGCAGATAATCTTCAGGTGTTATGGGAAGGTTTCTGTGTTGCACACTTGCAGAATTTTAGAATGAATTCAGCTGTTGCCCAGCTTTATGCATACTGACTCACTTCTAGCAGAATTTTTTTTAAGACTTAAAACCTCTGAGCAGCTTCCAAAAGGCTTTTTATCTTATATTAGTCTTTCCTGTCATTCTTTTTCTCCTATCTGAGTCCATCAATAAAAAAAACGGCCTGATGGTAAAACATAGAAGTGTTCAATCTTCAGCTACTGACATCCTTGGTGTTTGCAAATCCAGTCTGGTTAGAAATGGATGATTTTCAACAAATGAAGAGTGACACTTTCTTTTCACTTGCTCTTTTCTACAGCATGAAGCACTTGTTTTCATTCCTAGTTTTATCCTTTAGCCATCAAACTTGTCAGTTCAACATTATCAGTTAATGGAAAAACAATTTTCTGCAATTTATCTCTGAGTGGTGTTTTCTTGTTCATCTAAAGATTGTACAGACAATGTTTGGGAACAAAAATAGCCTGCAAGTATAACGGTTATGGGTAAATGAGTGAAAACCTTTCTTGAAAATTTGTACTATGAAAATCTTTCTTTCAGGAAATGACTGGGTACAAAAGTATCTAGGGATTTTGCTATGGGTTCTTCTCAAAATAGATTAGTTGAAGCTCTTCTTGGAATCTCTCTCAAAACATCTCTGAAAATTACCAACTCCCTTAATTGATGGGAGTCATAGCTATGACTTCCACTGAAAAGGTCTCAATATGTACTTTTTCCCATTCTTTCCTTCACTAAACGTTACTTTCCCCCTTTTAGTCAAAAACAATAACCTTTATGGCCTATGAAATGCCCCTCGAAAAACCTGAATATATTCCCAAGAATTCTTTCAAACAATTGACACCCAACTCTTAGGAACTTTCAGTACAGTCATGATTTACCCTGTTTCTGTTCAATGGAAAAAAATAGCATTGCCTGTCCAAAAAGACAAGAGAAGATGAAAGCTTCATTTTGGACAATATTTGGAGAATGACTCCTGCATCAACACTAGTATTCAAAGACAAATAGACAGAATCATAATATTCAGTCTCTCTTTTGACAGATATATTTTTCATGGCTTAGCTGCACATTTAGGTGTGCATTTGACTGATTGACATCAGCTATTTGCAGAAGCAGGAAGAAAAATAATGAATCGTTTCAAAATGAGACTTGTAAAGTCCAAGCTCCATCTGATCTTAAAGTTATTAAACATATGCCAAGACCTGGCTTACCTAGTTCTCCTTGACTTTCGTGCCAAGCCTGTTTTTGAAAGGTTTGTGAAGAAGGCTCCTTTTGCCTGTGTGAAGCAGGGACCTTTGAAAATATGAAACAGGTGAAAGATGCAGATGTCACAACACACCCAAGACTTCCAATACAGTGGAATGCTTTTAGGCCAAACTTCCTATGAGCAAAAGGGCTGTGTCCACAGAATCAGATCTTACCTGTTCACAAGAGTCACCAGTTTCTGTCCCAGTGAATTATTTTTAAGGCAAACTTCTGCTGGTAGTGAAGATTCCAGATCAGAATACATGTTTATGCAGCTCATGAATGTGTAGGATATGGGTGTGGCAAACTAGAAGCTACTTTAAAAATGAAGAAACATAATTTTTAGGGTGTTCTACCTGCTTACTAGATTGCAGAGCATAGACACACTGAAATGTGGGTTTGAGGGTAAAGAGAAGGAGCAAATGTAGAATCAAATCCATTACTCACAGTGCAGAATTAAATTTAAAAAAATAAACTACTAAGGAAGAAGTATATGCAAGCTTCCTCTTGCTTTTAATATGTTCTTTCTTGATATGAGCTGCAAGGGCCCATGGCATGCTCTGATTCTACTGCCTCCCTCAGTAGGTCTCCTTCTCCAGGAATTTTTCCCTAACGATTTTGTCTTTATGCTAGACAGATTGACCTAATACAGTTTGTATCTTCTTAATGGGGCACAATATTGCTGCTAGCCAAAAAAAAAAAAAAAAAAAAAAAAAAAAAAAAAAAAAAAAAAAAAAAAAAAAAAGAGTGCAGTCTCAAGTTCTAATATGAGCAAATTCCACTGACAGCCTTAGCCAAAAGAGCATTTGTATCAGCTGATGGAAGAATCCTTCCTATGGACATGAAGAGTAACTTTGTCTTCTTTTGGAAAGCTGTACACTGAAGTACTGCATTCCTACTGGGAAGCAAAAGCTTCAAATCAATGAAAACTAATTGAGTGAGAGAACACCTGCAGTCCTGCATACTGAATTCACCAGAAATTGTAAATCACAGGCAGAAACAAAGCTTTGTTTTTAACATAATTTGTTTTGCAGAGGGGAGATGAGAAAAATCTAAGAGGTGTATGAGTTTAAAAGACATATAACGAAGAATGTGGAATGTATCTTTTGAGACATTGTTATGTGATCACTAAAAATCTCTCTGAAAACTATGGAAGGAGGGAGAGGCAGAAAATGAACAACTAATTTTTGGCATTCAACGCCATAAAGACTTAGTTTATCATGTGGTTTGGCTACAGATTTTACAACATTTGAAATGTCTTTTAAATGTCTTTGTTTTCTGTGGAGATTAATTTTGATAAAGACTGTATGGCATACCAAAGTGGAGAAAGGCCGAGAAAAGAAAAGAGGAAAGGAAATAATTTTTGAGATGGAATACAGACCTGTCCAAACTAGAAAAAAACTTAATTAAAAGCAGAGATAATGAAGTACTGAGGGCATTGCAGTGACTGAGAACTCTGAAAATAGCTAGTTGACGTTAGAAAGTTAATAGTATGATATTGTTTGTGTCCGTAAGGAGGCAGAATACAGGGCTGTGGAAAAGAAACCTTTTATGTTTCCAGTGCACTGGGGAAAATAGACCATAGTTAATCTGTGTGTGTACACAAAAATTTGTAAAGGTGACCAACTGAGCTGGGGGACATTGAATGAAGGCTTGCAGAGGAAGAAGGGTGCTGGTAGTGGAAAAGTCTCTAAGTGATACAAACTGCAGAAAAGGCCTTGAAAAGATTCACAGTCACCATAGATCCACGCAGAAGATTTTGATAGAAGTAGAAGAGAGGAAAAGACAGACATGCTTTTTACCAGACAGTATTCTATTGTAATTCCAAAATTAACATGCTCAAAATGGGCAGGTCTCTGTGATTCTGCTGAAGCTCACACTCTACACCCTTGAGAACATTGATTCCTTCAATGTGAAGGAATATTTCAGAGTGGTGCAGAAAGAGAAACTGAAAAAAGAAGCTAGAGCTGGAGTCTCTAGTTTTAAGATTTCCTCCTTTCTGTTTTTATCTTTAAATAAAGTTTACATAAAAATTCTGCAAAATTTAGTTTTCTGAACTTCCTATTCTCCATCTGACAATCAGTCTAGAGGTATGCCATGTTCAGGAGAATATGGAATGGTTCTTGGAAACAAGTTTATTTTGGCATTATAGTTTTTTATTTTTAAAAAGGATATTTTGTTGTTGATTGCTCTTGGTGTGAAATAAGATTGGAAATGGAAACATTTTAAAAAATTATAAGAAATGCTTTCCTGCCTTCCAGTTGCCCCTATGACAAATCAATTGATATTAAAGCTGAGATCCAGACAAATTTATGTCAAGCCCAGCATGATATTCCAAGGGTGTAAAATGAACAAAACAGAAAAGAATCTCTCTCAGCTATGAGCATGAACCCTTAATTTATGGAAGATGGTCAGTGAAAAAATTTTGAATGTGTCCAGCAGGTGAGAGGTTCTTCAGCTTTTCCCTTCCCATCCAACATTTTTACAGAAAATATATTGCTGATTTCTAGTGGGGAAAAAAAAGAAAAAACCCAACCCCCCTTTTTCTTATTTTACTTTCTGCATAAAGAACAAGCAGAGTTAACTGGAAGAATAAAAAAGTATAAATCTCTTTTTTATTTTTGTATGAGACAGCAAGACAGCAAATGACTACCATTTGCTGCAAAAATGACAGCACAGTGGGCCAAATGGACTCCAACACAATATTGATTAGGACTATTATAGCCCATCAAGGAATATATGGGACAGCAATTTCAAAAATGTTCATGTAGTTTATGTGATAGAAAGAGAAAGACAAATTATTTGACACAGAAACAGCCAAAGCAACTGGCATTGCAGATGAAAATTATGGATATTAATATGCATATAATATAGCCAAGGAAACTATGAAAAAGATATTTACAAATAATTTCACTTAGTTAATTTATTTTTATACATATTTTTGTGAGAATAATTAATACATTCAAAAGCACTGCTAAAGAAATTTGAATATTAAGAACCAAATGTGTTTAGAGGTTCTGTCTGAACATCCTCCAGGGCTGTGTGAGCACTAATGTCTTTTCTGTCCTGCAGAGAATGTAAAAATCATCAGAAATATCACAACACTTCCTGAATTGTCTCAGCTTCTTGTCTTCTAAAAGATGTGGCTGCTGTGCAGAGAGCTGGGGTTTGCATTGTGCTGCTCCTCAGGAGTGTCCTTCCCAGGCTGGTTGGGGCACCCAGCCTTGACTCCAGCCTGGGCTAAAGGGACTGCTGGGCCCAGGCATGAGGTGACAGGAGGTTGGAAGCACCCAACACTTTGTGTCAGGAGCCCAGAGCTGTAAGTGGTCACTTGTACTGGCTGAGGTCTTATTCCAGCAGCAGGTTGAACTTCCAGCGAAGAAATTGATGTTGTGTATGAGATGGTTCTAGTTAAATCCAGTGGCAGAAAGCACCCTTTCTTACAGTGTGAGGCAGGATATTTCTTGTAAAACAGGCACCAGTAATGTGGTCTGGACTGTTTCTTACTATTTCTTAGAACCCTTACCTTATTTGCATCAGCACTTTGAAAACTGTGTTCTATTACAGGCTTTTTCATTTCTACATCTCTAGTCAGAGGTTGTAAATTACTTTTCTGTACTTTCTGGTGGTTCTGTACCAATCCACTTCGGATACCAATGCAAAATATAGCTGTGTTACTCATTTACACTTTTTCTGCAGAATTCCCTACTAGAAGGTAGCACTGCCACTATGAAGTATTTTGCACCATCTGAGATCAGGAGCTTATATACTTTTGTTCAGTAGTGTTAAAGTGTGATAAGGCTTGAGCAAAGTACATAAATAGTTATTTCACAGTCTCGTTTATTTCTCTTTAATTAGTAGTTCATCAATTTCCAGCACACTACTAATTCTCTGAAGTAGTATGAAAGTTTGCATGTAACAAAATACTGTATTCATTAAGAGCATAGTAGGCTTTATCCATTAAGAGTGTAATCTCTCTGTGTAACCATCAGCACTTGTCCTGTTCCCTAAGTGTAAATTATTGGAGATGATTTGAGCATGAACTATTGCTATTCATCATCTCACAAAACAGTTTGGCTATGTTTTCAACAAGACTGCTGTGGAAAATAAATAAATAAATAAATATTTTTCAGATCGCAGATTTTCTTTCCATGAAAGGGAATAGAATTTCAAGATATATACTACTCTTGATCTAAAAACAAGTGCTGCTGTTAGCTTCTTTTCCTTCAAATCAATACAAATCACACAGTATAACCAGCTAAGAGCTGGTTGGAAGATACAATCTGAGAGGTATTGGGCTTTGTACCCTCTTAGATATCAGATAAAAATCAATAGCATTTGGAATTAAAAACACAAGCAGTACTTAGAAAAAGTTAGTAAAGAACAAAACAGGGGGCTGTCTTACAGCTAAAGCAAAGGTTTGCTGGATCTCCTTAGATTAGCTGAGACAACATTGCTGCTGAGCTCCTGTTTTATGAATATCCAGTGAGAGCAGACAGCTTGTTTGGAACACAGCATACGGAAATATATATACACAGATTTTTGGACCCTTTCAAAGATAACAACCTTCTTGTACTGTTGCTTGAAATTATAAAGGAAGCTAACTTTTGGCTTAGTAATTTCAAGTGAGAGGAGCAATTTCAATTAATGAGGTGGAAGCCATTCAAATGACACAGGAAATGAAAGAATTTTAGAGCAATGCAATTAGACATATCTAAAGAGAGCTAGCTATTGGTGATATGGCTGAGACACAAAATCCACTCCATGGATCGGCACAGAACATAGTGATTGACAAGGAGGTAGTCAATGCTCTTTGTCTAAATTAAATCTTTGATAAATGCTATAAAAAAGCTACTTCTAGGGTAAAGACTGGCCATCCCACTCCAGAAAGGCATGTCAGCGTCTCTGGGGGACAAACACATGGCTTCTCCCTGTCAGGCCTGGAGCAGCTGAAGGGTGGCAGCAGCTGGGCTACAGGAGGTGACAAGCAGTTCAGCTCGTTTGGGTTTGGCACTAATACATAGAGTTTTAGAGGAGAGGATGGGGATATGCAGTTCACAATCTCCCTTAGAGCAGCTAAACCACACAGTATTGTTGTTAAGTGTTCTCCACCAGGATGGGCACTATTCCCACTTAAATCCTGCATGATTGCGAATTACCCCAAGCAGACTTTTGGTGGTTATTTCAGCAACAGATTTGTGCCCTTGTAATCTTCCATATTTTTGTTGTATCTGAAGGATAGAGTTAGAAGTAACACTTTAAGAGACTTTAAATATGTATTAACACCTCCTCAGGACATTAATGGTGGGATTTGTGTTTTTTGGAATCAGTAAACCAGAATTGGAATCAACAACTTTATAGCCAAGGTTCCAAGCAACCTTAATCTGAATTTAAATTTGGACTAACCTTCAAAGCTAGTCCTGCTTTGAGTGTAGTTTGGTTCAGATGGCCTCTAGAGGACCCTTCCAAAGTAAACTATTAATTATTTTAAATTCAATTTCTGGGTGGTAAAAGGATTATACTATTTTACTATATGTTTTATATATCTTTAGTGTCAAGCTTAGTAATTCCTGGCTCAGTCAGAAGAGTTTCTGTGATTAAGTAAGAACTGGCTGGGGAGCTATCTCAGGCTTTTCCTAAACAGAAAGACAGTTTGAGTCTCTAACAGACACGACTTTTTTTCCTCACAGCTGCTATTCCAGGTATTAAATTTAATTGTAACTCATAAAATGTTAACAAAATAGAAAACAAAGTTTTTAATAGTGCTATTTTTTCTAGTTCCCAGCATATTAAAAACTAGGTGGTAGTTCAATAATTGTTTCTCCCTCAAGGAAACACCTGCACTTCATCTGATGTCATAAACTTACTAGTTTTCCAGTTGCTCATGAGAAATTAAGACAGAATAGGAGGGGGAAAAAACAAGAATATTCTGAAGAATATCTTCATAGAATGCAAAAAATAATTCTTATAATTTCATCATGTAAAATAAAAAGGTATATAAACTTTCCCTTTTTTCTTCTTTTTTTTTGTATCTGATTGTTTTCAAGAAGCAATTCATTTATCATTTTTTCCCTTCAACCTCAGCATACAGATGTCTTTCCTCTAATTCTGAACTTTTTAGAAAAAGTATGGACTTTGCTCTTTATCTCAAGCACAGAATGACAACCTTTCGGTTTTGTGAATTTAATCAAAGACCTACTTTGACCCACTGAATTTCTTCTTGCTTTTGTTGTTTCCTTACTAAATTGAAGGGCTTTGTCTGGGTGTGAGACTTATCTGCTCCTTTCCTTTCTCATGCCTAATTAATCACTGCCTGGGTGTAAATGCTGAGAATGGCACGTGTATCCATCATTCTGCTGGTGCTTAACTACGTGGGCTCTGAACTGCTGGAGGAAGAAAACAAGTGGCATCCAAGTAATAAATATTTTTTACTCATTGCCTTTGACAAATATTAATTACCTATACAACAGTTTGCTTTCTAGTTTATGGTATCTCCAACCTGGGGTCAGATCTTTATTTAGAGTGAAGTAGGGTGAAATTCCACTCAACTTTTGACAAGATTTAATTAAATGAATGCTTGGGGGACAGGTGGGATGTGAGATGTGATTATGAATTACAATATTTTACTGATCAAATTAAAATCATAAACAATTCTCTCCATTTTGCGTGGTTCTGTTCTGCTCTTTGCAAACCAGACAAATAAAATGGTGCACCTCATGAAAAAACATGAAAAAAATCCCTACTCTTCCCATCATATATGCCTCCTTGGCATGGTGTATTCTACTTACTAGAGTGCAAGTATGTTGGATTTTACAAGAAGTTTTCCCGCCTATTGTAGTTTTAACTCCTTTTCTATCACCTGGTAATAAAAAGAATATTCATAATCTGGACTGCACAGTCAGTTTTTTTCACAAACCTACTTTGCATGATTAAATTAGTGTGTGAATTTTGCCTGTAATAAGATTACAAGTACTAGGTCATCATGTGTTATACATTTGCAATCACAACTTCTTACTCAAAGAAATTATGTTTGTAAGCAATTCTAGCCAGTGGTGCAACAGGAAGTATCTGACTGATTAAATAATTTCATTTGGAATTGCCATATATCCTGTTTGGAGAACTAATGTTTATTTTTGTTGAGTATCATCCTTATTATTTGATTTATTTCTATCTTTCCAAGCATTAGTAATCTTTTCAATTTTGGAAAGTCTTTTCATAATTATCCCCTGAGGTAAGTGTAGATTGTAATATGGAAAACTCTGACTAGTTCTGGATCTAGAATGGTGTTTAAGGAACCTCCTGAAATATGACTTTTGGTCTTTGGAACTTTAAGATTTTTTTGGAAACAATTTCATAGTCTTCTGACATGTAAACCTTCAATTTTCATATGTTTTACTCTGTGACACAGAAAAAAAACTTACTTACCTTAATAATCTAGAATTGTATTATTGTTATAAATTAAAATTACAAAATTTTATCTCATTCTTCCTTTTTATAGCTCACTAAGGATTGTTTTGGTTGGTTTTTTTTTAATCTAAGAAAGGATTTTGGTGTCATTGTAAGTGTTTAACCCTGAGGACCAGAAATTTACTTGAGCAGTCAATTATTCTGTTCAGGACCATCTCCATTCATGGAATTTCCTCACACACTAAAGATTGCTCACTTTACAGAATTAATTTAGACTCAATCTTGTATTTTTTTTTTCAGAGACTGACTGTAAAATTTAGTTGTTTCTTGGATGTGATTTGTGAAATATATCAGGTGATCTCATTAGAGCTGCCTCACTGGACAAGCCTTCAAGTTTTTCTGGCAAGTATACCAAACAAAATGTTTGTTTTCTCAGTGACCATATTGCAAAGCTCCTTTCCTTCCTATAGTCATATTTTCTTTTTCCTCATTTTACTCATTCAGCAAGCAAACACTCTTTTTCCAAGCACGTTATGCTATGGTAGAAATTTTCCCATCAGCTTTCCCAGCAGATGGTGGTTCTTCTGCAGCATTTCCTTATAATTCCTTTGGACACTGAGGTTTGCTAAATTTCTTGGCAACCTCCCTTTGACTGTACTATTAGCGCAGCAAATATTAGTGGTGGTCATATTCCTTCCTTCTTCCTTCTCCCATCACAATTTTTTTAAATCAAAACTGTATCTGGTCTGAATCTTGTAACTGCAGACAGAAAATGTGCTGTCTAGCACAACCGGAAAAAATGCTAGCCCTTTCTCATAAACAAATAGTAGCTTATTTTCAGTTTTGCTCAGTACTGGAATAATATCAACAAAAGCATATTCCCATAAAATGTAGGAAAACGTTTGTGTTTTTACTCCCCTAGAGCCTCTCTATACCTATTTATTCCCTCAACATGACATCGTTTTTTGTTCATGTATTTCTTTTCTCATGTCCTTGCTTTTATCTTTGCCAACACGAAACATTTATTAGTTTGACTAAAAATAACAAACACAAGCTTTTAGCTCAGCATGAAATGTTTTCCTCTCCCCCGAGAAAGAGCACAGCTCTCTCAGTCTTTTCCCACAAAATTAATTCCCTTTTGAGACTCTGTTCTGGCCAGTGATGTGTAGATTTACAATGTATCATATATGAAGCTATCATCAGCCTGTATCTGGAAGAAAAGAGGTTATCTTTGGAAGAAGGAAGCTTGATCCTGTTTGTGTTCCAGTGATGCTGGGAGAGGTAGGGTCATGGCAACTCTCGTTGCTCTGGGGAGGGCTGTGCCTGTGCTGCACATCCCAGACTCCCAGGACATCCTCCTCAACAACACGATGAAGACAAATGCCCCCTCTTACAGCTCTCCCTCATTTCCTGGTGACTGTATGTACAGTGGCACTGAAGTGTGGAAATGAGATGGAAAGCAGAAAGTCTGTAAGCCAGATTTACAGAAAACCTCCATTTTATGAAATGTGGGAGGCTCAAACATTAAATTGTTTGTTATGTACTACTTAGTGTGAAGTGAAAGAAATGAATTGAGCAGAAATGATTGCTCCTCTGATGCTTTCATAAAGGCTAAATCCTTGGAAAACACATTGAGTGTTGCTGTTTGATAATGTTGCACTTTCCTCACTTCACAAATGAGGACCCAGGGTTCTTACAGCCTGTGTTATTCTGAGGGTTTCTTCCTGTGACAGCAGTGGAGGGGAAGTGATGATGATGATGAAAAAATCTCACCCGAACGTTGAATCAGATTGGCAGACAGATTGGACAAAAGGATATGGGAGCTGGGAAGTCTGCATGTCCTGCAGTTTAGGTATAGCCTGTGAGTAAAATCTATAGCTTCAAAGAACCTCTGCCTTATTCATCTCCAGAGGTTGCTCCCAACCTCAATAATCCTGTAATTCTGTGAAGGTGTATAGAATAGCCAGCTAGAAAGTACACAGAATAAAATGACACTTTCATTTCAATTCTCTTGCCTGCCAAGTGGCTTAGAGAGTCAGCTTCTTGTTTTCTTTCTTAGACATAATTAATATTTTAATTATTTAAAGAAAAAAATGAACAAGCAGAACAGCTCCAAAAATGGACTGTGAGCAACACACTGAAAGACATTCCAGAGCCTGATATTCATTTCTCAATTTATGGGAGATATAGGTCAACTTTTTTCTTTTAATAAGGCACAGTGATGATCTAAGCCCAGAATGATACTCTAAACATTGTTTTATTGCATTTAAAAAAACTCCACATAGCCATCCCAGAAAGTTTTGTTCTGCAACTGCTCCTTTCTGTAAGTAACATATCCTTTCAACATGCCAATCACCACTTGAGAGTATCACCTATGCACAGGAAAAAGTTACCAGTGCTTAAAACTCTGCAAGGATTTTATGATTGTTAGTGATACCTCAGGGTTGAATTTTGACATTAGTTTCAAGTTGGGTCTGGATGTTGCACGTAAACTCCTGCAATAAGTCTGCAAGATGGTAAGGAACATGACCCAGATGCATCAGATCCTAAGTGGACACCCTTCCTTCTGAGTCATCCTTCCCACTTGGAAAGAGTAGACTTTGTCCTCCACAAATGTTGAAAAGGAAAGAAGGGCAAAATGTATCATTTGCAAGTAACTATACCAGCTTTCTTAGTTTTCCTTTGAAACACTTAACTCTGAACAAAGTCATGTTGTTCTGAGAAGAAATGGCTTATATTAAAAGAGCACTTTCTTCAACATTTTGCAACTATGCCTTTTTTCCCACTGTGAGTAGGAACCAAATTTACATGCTCATCTCATGAGGTCTTTGGATGATACAGACTGTTTTGTAAACAGCTGTTCCAGTGCCCGGTGAACTGAGAGAATTTGGAGATACTTCAGGGGCACTGTCTGCATTCAGAATAAGAAAATTGCATCCATATTCTTTAAGGCAAAACTGAGAATGAAAAAGAAGTTCAGCTCAGAGAATGGAAGTAAATTATTTTCTGTGGTAGCCACATTACAGCTGTTGCAGATGCAGCACAATTAAAGCCTGAATTAGAATTTTCCATACTTACACTTTGTTTTCATTAAGATTTATGCTTTCTCTGCTGAGTTTAAGTAGATTTGCACGTATGGAATTAAAATATTTTCTTCAGCTGCTTTTCCTAGCATGTTTATCTAGTCTGATGAAGATTCTTCAGCAGCCTTTCTGAAGTTAAAAGGAGGAGAGTAATTATTAACAAAGGCCTTTTTTTCCATTTTTTTTCTGAAGCAACTTGAATAATTATCATCTACTTTGCTTCGTCACCTGCTTGATTGTTTTGTTTCCCTGATGGTTTGTACATCTTAAGCCTCTGGCCTTTGTGAGTTCTTATGAGCAGTGGTGGGAGCCTGATTTTGCTTACACAATATTCTAGATAAATGGAAGAAAGCAGAACCTCTTTCTCGGTTCCTCACACTGCTATTGCTTCATTATCTACAGAGTTTGGGGGAAACAAGAGCTCTCCATCACTTGCAACATGGGAAACTTTCATTTCTTCATCCCCCTTACTGAGTACACCTACATTTGCAGCTGCATTCCCCTGAAGAGAACTGGAAATAGCATCTAAAATGAAGAAAACAGACTTTTTTCTTGTTTCTATTCCCACAGCACATCATTCATGCTACACATAGGACAGAAATAGAAGATCAGGCAGCAAAAGAGCTAATTCCTAAGAGAAGATCTGTGCCATTACGTCACTGAAATCTGGACAGTCAGCAGGACAATGCTGAAGTTTCTGGCCTCTGTTCTTGGCTACCCTATAAACACTCTGTCTCTTCCCCAGTACAAAGTCCAAGCTGGCTTGGTTACAAGTGGAACATTTTGCATGCAAAGATTTTCCTCCCATCTGTGCCCCAGTTTATCCTCGAGCCAAATACGTGGGGCACAGTTGACCCATACCACCCTGAGCAACCACCATCACCCTAACCAAAGGTTTTATTTTTCAGTAGGCAGGCTGGTGACATGAGAACATAAGCCCCTTCATTTACTCTTAGCTTTACTTCCTACTTCTGCTATCTCCCTTGATATAGCACATCAGCCAGAAGGCACAAATTTAATCCCAGAGCTCTTATCCTGTTCCTGTTCTGTGAATAACCTCTCATCTCTTGGAGCTGCAAAGGCACGTGTTTGACTGTTAATTACCTTGAATTAGCAGTCCATTTTTCTTGGCATTGACGCAGGTTGGGAAGAGTTGAGAAATCAGTCTTTACACCAGTTCATACAAGACACCTTTGGAGAACAGTCTTCCCAGGATGCCTGCATACAACACGTAATATGATAGGCTAAAAGGCAGATGAGTTGAGGAACCTCTTGTAGGTGTCCTGAACAGCCCCTTGTAAACCCCCTGTGGTACCTGTAAGCTCTTTATGGCTCTACACCCATAAGCAGATGAATCTCAGAAGTAGTACTCTTATATTGGAAAGTTAAATGTAAAATTCCTCTTGTGTTCATCATGACTAACACCCCCAACATGCACATAGCCACACCATTGTCTTGTCCTTTAACTGGCATTCTCAGTTTCTTTCTGTGGCATCGAGTAAAGACTCAGAATATTAGTCACCTGGCAGGTTTAGGTGATAGGAATTCAGCCTGAAAAGTCCTGCCTTTAAAGCACCAGGATTTTAGCTAGACTTTTCTCTATCAAATAAACAAATTTAGTTAGGATTTTTTTTAATGTATTCATTAGCAGAAGTCCAGCTGTGAAGCAAAAATTCTGAGGTACTCTCTGTATCAAGAAAAAGCACTTTAAATTAGCCTGATGCTTCCTGCTTACACAGATAACATCATGCTTGGCTGGTAGCTGTGGGAAAGTACCTCCAGAGAGGCTAATTAGGGGCTATCTGTGTGTAGACTGTATGGAGCTCCAGGGTACTCTCCCAGACAAATCTACAGAGTGGATGGTCAAATTCAAATGTCCTCCAAAGTGCCAGAAACCAATTAGTGCTGGATGTCAGCACAAACAGCTATGAAACACTTGTAAAAGTGCAATGGGATTTTTCCCACAGAACCTAGCAGCACTAAATCTGCCGAAAATGTTAATCATATAAAGTAAAAAAGTAAGCCAGACTGCTCTGAGTCCTTCTGCTAGCCCCCATGTATGACACATAGACAACATCCCATTAAAACAGCTTTGGCAGAGCATAAAGTGTAGTTTTAACCTAGCACCATACCAAGAAGTCACCTAACCATGTGGAGAAACAGAAAGTGCCAGGATCTTAAACACTAATTTTCTCAAAAGCCACTCAGAAGTGTGACTTGGTAGTTAATTAACTCCTTTTCCATGTTTGGAGGAAAACTGTAAGTGAAAAGGCGCAAAAAAAATTAAAGTGTACAAACAGCTTATCATTAGAAAAGAGACAAAGCATTTGCTACTGAGTTCCCTCATGTAGTAAAAGACACAATTTGGAGACTGATGTGACCTCTGAGAGGGTGGAAGTCTTTTCCATCTAAGTCGGTGAAGCACATTTCACTCAAATTGTCACCCAGCTTTTGTTTTGTGGTGTAGCAGCACAGTTTGCAGTCAGCCAAGAAAAGCCCATGTAGTGTCAGTTCCTCTCAGACATTATGTATAAAACTCACATGAAAGGATCCTAAATAAGACAATAAAGTCAAAAGGAACATTTAAATTTGGTTCGTCAGTTGACTATGTAACTGCCTTAAGTCAGAAAATCTTATATGATGAAAATGAATTTACTGTAACATCTACTAAAGGTTACAGTTTGGGTTATTTTGCTGTTCAGCAGGAAATTCTGATCAGGTTTTTAAAAAAAATCATATTTCTAATATTTCTTACATCATTAGACAAAGGAGATGAATGTAATCAGTAGGTTTTCATAATTTTTCTCTGTCTCTTTTTACTTTGGTGATGGTGTTAGGGTCATATTCTTATATTCCAGAACTTACAGTCAAACAGCAGGTAGCATTTCATGATGCTGTCAATCAGCTCCTTCCTTGGTTTTTTTGATTGCTTACTTGAAAAATTCAGGGGACAGTGCTGAGATAACAAAAGAACTGAAGGTGAAACATAAGAATTGTGCTTAACTTTCCTTGTTTCATTTGAAGATAATTTACCTTTTTCATTCCATAGTTTCAGAAAATAGAGAACACCTATCCAAGACTCCCTCAAATTTTCAGGTGAGCTGCTGCTGTCCTTTGTTTGTGCAGTGTTGGCAGCTTCCTCAGTTTATGTTCTTGCAGGTGGATACATGTGCTCCATGTCAGGATACTCTTAATTTCAGATCTTTCCTGTATTCATTGCTTTTTCTTCGATACTTATTCAGGCCAATTAACTTTTGACAGAAGTTCAGGTTCTGTTTCAAGTTAGTCCAAACATGCATGTTTTTATAAATAAGTAACTTCAAATTAAGGGTTTTTTTTGTTTTGATTTTTGTTTGTTTGTTTGTTTGTTTTACAGTTCTTAAAGCAATTCTTTAACATAGACAGTCCCCACAGACATACGTACAGGTCTTAAAAATTCAGGAGAGGAGAGTATTGTCTATCATATTTTTGAAGGTCTGCATAAGTAATGCCTTATAGCCAGCTAATCCTCAAGTGAATACAAATATTCTTTATTCAAGCAGGTTTTCATTTAACAAATTTGAGAATATTAACACAGTCCTAATAACACTTGTAACAACAACAAAAATTATAATAATAAAATTTCAATAGTTCAAAAACTTTTTTTAAAAGATGGATGTAGTTTATTTTAAAATCTTCTTTGAATCTTCATTGTGCTTGTAAAAATAATCATTATCTTTTTAGAGTATTCTTAACTCTTAGGTAAGGCTCAAGCTGAATTTTTCTGTTGTTTCAGAGAGAGAAACGAGTGAGTAGAAAAAAAGACCTTTCTGTCTGAGGTTTGGATGTCATTGAAAATCTGGCTGGCCCCTTTGGGATTCTCTGAAAGTTTCTTATTTTTTATTTATTAAGAAGGTAGAGAGGCTTTTCAGTGGAGTATCTTGCATTTAATTTAATTTAAGACTTTGCCTGTTCTCAACAGTTCTTCAGCAGTTGTCATACTCAATTTGCAACTTAAAAACTTGGTAAAACTTTCATTTTGAGACTTTTTTATAGATAGAATTCAATGCTTTGTTTTCAATATGATGAAAATTTTTTGGCTATTGAACCATATAACGAATTCTCTAACTGCTTTCCATTGCCTACAGCAGGACCTAGAATTAATAAACAGGGATTGGCAGACAGGAAAGACTTTTTCTGAAATCTGCCAGCACTGGAAACATTAGGAGAGTACATATTTTGTACAGGTTTCATTATTAGCCTGAAAAATTTGGTTCAGAAAGCAAGCATACTATAAATAAATGCATACTTTTTTTCTCTTAATATAATTCAGAAATATGTATTCCTTCAAATTTACTGAAAGTGTAGGAGGGACTGTGGTAACCTGAACTTAAAATAATTTTTGCAATTGTTCTTCAGGCAGCAATATTAAGCTTAATAATTTGCAATCTCTCCTAATTTGTGAACTCTCACAGAGCAGAGACCAGAATTTGGTTCCTTTTCTCAGCTCAGTTCCCTGAGGTTAAGGTTTATTATATAGTTTTACTGCGTGACCATATTGTGCTTTGTGCCATTTCAGCTGCATCAGGGCACAAAATAGCTGATACCTAATTACTGATGAGCTCCTTGACCCTTTTAGTTTTACAGAGTATGGCCCCAGGTCTTATTTACTGCACAACATCCAAATCCTGCTAAAAGAAATGGTATCGTCTTCTTAGGCTCTTCCATTACAGCTGTTACTGTTATCTCTGAATATTCACAGAAAAATCCTAAGAGTTTATTAGCCTCACTTTTTGGCTGGAGAGCCAAGGCACAGATCCATTAAGGTAAAAAACCCCATTAATTTAAAGTGACCAGTTTGAGATTTCAGGGTCCTAAATTTTCAGAACATCAACACTATAAAGCAATGTGTCTTTAACACTCCACACCATTGGCTTATCATTGTGAACAGTACCAGTGATGGAAACAAATTAAATCCTGTCCTCTAGAATAAATGTTTATCTTGAAAGCAGGATTCTGCAAACATGGTTCTTTTCAATACATGCTGAAATTTCTTCTTGACAGGAACAGTGAATTTTGAGAATATCCAATGCCTAAATTGAGGTTTTATTTTTATTGTTTTTTATGTTACTTCCAACATTTAAAAAGCTGATAGACTTCTTGTATGATAGTACAGCCTCAAAATTAGCTACTCTGTTTAAACACTGTGAAATCACTTGTTCAATAAAAATTGACCCTCCAGAAATTGCTTAATCTAAGGAATATACACTGATTTGGAACAAATCTGTTTCTCAAAATCTTAAGGTCCTTTAAATAATAAAACTTCCTGCATTCTGACTTGTCACCATTTGGCATTTCTGCAACAAAACAGCATGAGCCCAGCCATACTGATACCTAACAGCAGGTAAAAAACACAACACGGAACACCTGTGCGAAGTTTGGGGGAATGACCTGCCCAGGATCACATTGAGAAATTTTTGGCTGATGCATATTTATAATCCAGTCTCTTGGATGGAATTCAATATCCCCAGCCAGGAGACCATTATTCATTCTTTTCCCCCAATTTCTTTTCCATTCTCTACACAGCTTTTAGCATTTGCTACAACTGAAGCAAGGATCCTTTAAAAAATAGGCCTGTTTTATCACACATTCCTAATTCATCCCAAAAGCAGAATTTGATGTGTAAATAGAGATTGGAATCCAATCCAATGCAAAAAAGGGAAAATGTAATCACAGAATTCAGATTCTTCTCATGTTGGTCATGTACAGGGATGATGTCCTCAATGAGCCAAGGAAACATGGTTTAGATAAAACTGCTGAAAAGCAGATGGAAAACTCATTAGAAAGCTGGGTCTTTAAGACCCATAGTCTGAGTCTATAAAGCAAAACACAGTTTGGTGTGGATGAGTGCCAACTGAAGTAGGCTCAGCCAGCTATAAAAATATAAAATGAGGAATGCTTCAGACCCAAGTCCTTGAGACCTCGTTCCAGTTCAGGGCCAACCTGCACTCCTCAGACTTGTCTTACTGATTCTGGTTTGATGGCACAGCCATTCCAATTCCATCAGGGTCTCTGTCACAGGCTTTTTGTCTTTTCCAGAATACTAGCTCAAGATTTGGTCCTTCCCTGTGTGCTCATGATTCCCTCCGTGTTGTCAGATTTGATGGGCAAAAAAATAGTACACCCCTCATTAAAAAGCTGTTGCTCCTCCAAATGATATTTCTAGTCCTTACTCCAAAAATTAGAGTGATTGGAATATTACAAGTAAATCCATATTGACTATTCATTACCCAGTGATTTTTTCCTCTGGCCTCAGTTCCAAATGTTGCAAGGTGTTCCTCTCTGAAGCAGATCCTGTATGAACATTTCAACTTATATATAAAAAAAATGTATGAGCAACTAAGTTGGAAGGTAATTTCAGAGCTATCCAGTGCTCCTAGCAAAATTTACACTACATTTTTATCATGCTCTCTGTTCCCACTTCTCAGAGCTTCCTAAAGACATATTTCTACCTTCATATACTATAAGTGATTTAACTGCAGTAAGAGAGTTGTGTTCATACGCCTTTAGCAAGTGTGTGGTGCAAACAGTGTGATGCTGATAGACATACTGGAGATAGAATCTGGAAATTCAAGAATTAAATTATTAAAACATTACTTCTTTTATCTTATACTCTTCTTCATGGTAAAAAGAAAATTGTCATTTTTAACCCCCATCTTGTCCTTTCATTCCTGTAAGACTTTCCTGAGCTGATATCCCTACATGTATGCACCAAGAATAAGAAGAGGTAATATTCACATAAGAAAGAATCAGCAGGACCCAAGAGAGCATAGCAGACTCTTTAATTGACTTACATTGTAAGATGACTAATTCTTGATCTTAATGTCTTGTTGAATACACAAGCCTGTTTAGTAGATTCCTTTTCTTTAATGTAACTACTGTGTCATTGAGAATGTGCTTCAATTTCCACTTAATTTACAGACTGCACACTAAGTGAATGTTAATATATTGCTGCAGTTCCCTCCCCAGAGTTCAGTTGCTTCAAAGGCAGGCCTTTCCAAAAATAAGTGTAGCTTCTCATAAATCTTGTTTACAGTTTTATGGTATATCCCAAGGCTTTCTGAAAAAATGGTGGTATGTAATACTTCAGCATTCTTCTTATCCTTGATGGTTCCCATGAATTGAATAAATGTTTGCATAAGCAATAAATTTGGTTATTTTTCCTATTCACTCCTGAGTACTTCTTGCTGCTCCATATACTTTCTAAATAAAGTGGCCCATCAATTTAAGTGGTTTCTAATCTCTATCATTCACTCATTTTACAGTTAACTTATGATCATGTTCTTCATATACTGTCCTTGGTAGTCTAGTCACTGATTTACGAAACTTTTGCCCTCACCTTTTGGTGGAAAAAAAATATAAAATAGATGTTTAATATTTCTAAATACTTGTAAACATCATAACAGTGATAAAGTCAGTGGTTTTACTAGTTTTTGTCTCCCATACACCCACACACACCAGAATAATGGGTGCTTTCCAGTCCCTTAATAAAATGGAAGTTTGTCTTTGGGAAAGTATCATTTGCTTTCCTCGTGCAGGTTCAGTTCCATCCTCTGGTTAATCTACTACAGATTACCCTGTACTCTCTGTCTCTGGTTACAAAGCTGTATGTCTGGAGAGCATAACAAATGCATAGACCAATCAAAAATTTGGTTTTGTTATGCAAGCAAAAGAACCTGATGTAGGATCTGATTCTTATGCTGTGCAATGATTTAAAGAGCATATAAAAGACTTACGTTACTAACTGTATTGCATCATTCATTACCAGAAAAGGTTTCGTAGTCAGACAAAAGGAAACTTATTCTCTCTTTAAGAAAATCTGCATGCTTAGGTGGATAATAAAAGCTGGGAAAGGTGCAACATTGGAGGTTTGCTTTAAAGCTAATCTGATTGGACCATGCATAGTTCATATTTGAAAGGAAGATTTTGTACTGTCTCTTTCATCACTTTCAAATTACCTCAAGACTGATGTAATCTTTTTCTAAAAGGCAGTAAATAGAGTAGATTGAAATCCCTGTAGCCAGTGAAACTAGAAATTACACCAAGACATATTTTTAGAAGAAACTTAAATATTATAGATAAAGTTTCATTTGTTTTTATTTCCTAACCTATTAAAAATATTTTATACTGCCCATATAACCTCTCCCTTCTTTTTGCCACCCAGAAATACCTCAAGATTGGCAATGGAAAAATATTTCATAATTTGCATGGATACAGGGCAAAGATTTCCCTCTCCAAACAGGCAAAGTTTTCTGTGAACTGATTAATCATTCATTGCAGACAAAATAAAAACTCAGTATATGAAGAGGTCCTAGCTAATGTCACATGAGGAGAGAGAGGCTGTTCAGTGTTCTAAGGTTTAAACTGGGAGCACTGACTGTGATGCCAAAAGCTGGTGGAAACAGTAGTAGCTCAAGGACACAGGGATTAGGCAGCAAAAAGGAGAACTTCTATATGAGCTGGCCAGACTTCCAGTTTGATCAGGACATGCATGTGTACTAGAACAGGTGGGAAGTAAGGAAGAAGCTGCTGGTATTCATTACTTATTTGATTCACTGGTAGAGGCAACAATATATTTTTATCTTTCTAAGTAGCCTCTGCTTCCACCAAACTCAGGAGGAGACAGGAGGTAGCTCTGTGGCTGGCAGCCTGTCTCCAAACTAGCCCAGGTGGTGCCCCTCCAGGGATGAGTGATTTATGACTTGTCATTGGTTGAGTGCTATGTCCATTAAATGTCCATTTAGGAGGAGTAAATCAAATATATTCTGCTGAAAACGAATGTAAATATTTCATTGCAGCTTAATTGTATTTCATATCTTAATCTATTCTTCAATAGTATGTTTGTCTGACTACATTATAGAGCAAAAGTATAGATTCTCTTGGAGTAATTGTCTGGGTTACTTGTTTTAAAGCCCAGATTCATAAACTGACTAAATTGCTTTCCTCAGCTGGGTTCTCCTCAGGGCTTTTACCTCCTTGAAGTAGTTACAAAACAAGGTTACTTTAAGGGGGGAAAAAGGCCAAGAAACAGGGAAAACAGACAAGAAATGAGAGGAAAAGACTTGTCAGTTTACTTTAATTGAGTACCTGAGTTTACTTCTATCCAAGAAAATTGGGCTGAAATATCCATCATGTAATGTTTTCAAACTTCTTGCTACAGGATTTTGTGAATGCATGAATTGAAAAGGCAGTTGGACAGAGCTCTGAGAGAAGAATCCTACTGAGACTTTCCAAAGACATCTCCCTCCCAGGAAGCCCCTGAGATGTAGCTTGCTGGAGGCTGAAACAATGTGATGGGAAAGTATCTTTATTTGTTGGCCTTTCCCTTGTCTTCTAACCAAGGCTCCTGCTATTGGCTATCACCATCTGCAGGAGCACCAGGGCAGACTTAATTCATGGAAAGTATCATGGATTCAGGCAAACAAACACGCATATACACAGAGAAAGAGAGAATACTGGTTTAATTAAAAAAAAAAAAAAAAAAAAAAAAAAAGAAACAACTGTACCATAGTCTTCATTTTCAAGGTCTCCAGTGACTGACCAAAAGCTAAGTCTAAGAAACAGAAAGCTTGAAAACGAAGAAATGTCTTCAGCTAAACTTGATTTTTTTTTTTTTTTTTTTTTTTTTTTTTTAAGAATTGATGGCAAAGCTGGAAGTGTATATGAAAACTCTTTGGGTTTATTATCATTTAAAACACGTCTCAAAATTAATTCATATCCAGTCTTTGTAAAATCACCGGCATATAGCTGAAAACTTGTGATGCAAAGGGACTTGTCAGGCAGGAAAGTAATGTAGGGCAAAATATGCATTGGGAATATGGCAAGTTAGCTTTAGCAATTTAGGGAATAGTTCAAATAAAAAGTTTAATGAAATTCACTGAAAACAAATGGACAGAAACTGCAAATACCTCTGAGAGCAGAGGAATTGTACACTGGGAACTTGAGATATCCAAAATGTGCAAAGATATAGAAGAGATCCAAATAGAAAACCTGTGAAGTAATACGATGAGAAATTAGCTGAAACTCATCTACTCAGTCAAAGAAGAGAGAAATCTTGAGAGAAGTGTATCATTCTGCAGAGGGAAAGACAGGTGTTGAACTGAACTCCCACTAACTAAAAAAATCTGTCATTTTTTCTGTCTGACCCTAAGTTTTCAATTTGGAGTTCAGTCGGATGCCTTCTTGAAATAAAACACAACTAAAGCAAATATTTCTTCCCACCAATCAAAATGTTTCAACTGAAAACTGACGAGGAAGAGTGAACAGTTTAACCTTTGAAACAGGTTTACAGTCAGCTGAGCATAAGCTATTTCCCTCAAGTACAATATTTCTTTTCCACAGTAGTAGTCAAGTTGTGCTTGTGGCACTGTATGTGTTGAGATGGGAAGACTTTGACTTTAAGAAATCAACCTGGATGCTTTTTGCTTTTTTGTTTACTACAGAACCAACATAACTAGCAGGAGGAAGGACAAATTAAAATTTCCTCTGCACTTGAGAAATGGGGAGATCAGCATCTGTTTTCCATGTTTCTTGTAGCATGCTCCTCTGTCACCCCAGCAGATCCTCTGACATGAGCTCAGAGTGAGTTCATGGATCAGAGAAGAGGAGGAAAATGAGGGAAGACTTTGTCTCAAGTTGTCAAGAGGGCTGCATCACACAGGAGAGGCCACAGTGGTCCAAGTCCTCATTCAGTTTCCTTTCAAGATATCCTCTGTTATGTCATGATGATGCTTGAGGCTGGGTTCCAGATCCCAGCAAGATCAGAGTGAAAGAGACAAACATCACTACCTCCAGCCTTTTGGAACTTCTGCATCCAAAGGCTGTTTAGTATTTGGATGATCCATGACTGCTGTTAATTTAACTGAGGCCATGCTCAAAATGACAGAGCTGACAACTGAAACAGAAATTTGCATTTTTTAATCTCCTCCCCTGCACTTCCATGGTTCCACAGGATTTCCACAATTTAGAAAGCTCTAAACAAATGATTTGTTTCATAATTCAAAGCAAAATAGTGAAATATTTGCACTCATTTTTTCCTCCAAACACTTAGGTGGAGAAGGACGAAGTGGAGAAACCTGCACTTTTGACAAATATTAAATTACAGCATTGTTCTTTGAGCAATCTTCTGAATATTTTCATTTTCCTACAAAGTAAAAATACCTTTGGGAATTTGAGTAACTGATTTCCAGTGTGATTTAATTCCAATTTGATGGAAAGTATTGGGTCAATTATCAGCCTATAATGAGCTTTTATGAGAAATAAATGAATCACAGTTCAATTCAAATGGCTTCTACTCCAAAAATTTCATCTATTCAGCTCCATGATTTAGGAATAAAATCCATCGAAAGAACAAGCGTGCAGATGACAGATAATTCAGTATAGGCCTAGAAAATAGTGAACATTTACATTTTGAGCTAAACTATCTTTCAGATTTTTTTCTAGACCAGAACAAGGATGCCTTGTCATGACTGAGAAATATATGAAGGTAGTGAGATGGTATAAAAAGATGGCTGCACATTGATTTTCAGTGGTTAAGAACACCACTGACTTCAAGGACTCTGTTGCTCATCCCAGAAACCTCCTCCCAAACTTGCTTTCCTCTTTGAGTGCTGTACCTTTTCTCCAGCTTCATCGTCTGAGGATGTACATGGAATGTTTTGTTACCACCTCCACCTTCTCTCTGTGCTGCTCCAAGAAGAGGCTGCACTATTCCCACCTCTCACTCACTCACCACTCAGATGTTCCTCTATTTTTGCAGCCTGTAACACCAGACTCATTCATTTTCTCTTTCCTAACCATGGTGCCCATTTTTCTGCCTTGTCCTATTTGTTCCCTTTTAAGAATTTTGACTATTTACACTCTATTTTGACCTCTACCCTCTCTCACCAAAGATCTTTTATCTCTTCTGCTTAACAGAGATGGGGCTTAGGCCAAGGATTTCACTATCTACATTGTGTTCATATCCTTTTCCCTGCTACACTCACTGATGTCTGCAAGACAGTGTTTTACACAGCATATTGATCATTCTGGAGAGATGAACAGAACTGAAAGCTGAACATATTCCTTTCAAAAATACCAGCTGCTGCTAACAAACAGATCTGTGTCTTGCTGAGAGTCAGAGAGCGGTCTAAAGCCATGGCTCTACTAAGTACTTGCAGAGGCATACCTCTTTCAGAGGTAGACCTCATTTGATATCTTCAGCATGCCAATTGACAAGACGTTTTGCAGACTTCTTCTGAAAATGCAATATTGTCTGAAGTGTGGAAATGAACATAATGTAGTTCTAAAAAAATATATCATTGTCTTTGGAAATTGTTGTATTATTATACATAATTGTCACATGTATTATAACAAAGTAATGCCACCCAGGTTATCATGATGTCTCACAAACTCTTCCAAACATCTGCAGACTGTTTCAAGCTTGTCTAAGCAGAGTTGCAGAACCAAGATCTGACATGCTCTGCCCTGGGATGATGTGCACAGCTGAGAGTGCATTGCTCTAGGAATGTATTCAGTGTTTGGAGCATGGAAAGGCATAATGAAAGGGATTAGCACGATTTTAGCGGCTGATTTATGAAAAAACTGAGGGAAGGACAGTCTGAACAGCAACTAGCAAGACAATGTCTAATGGTCTAACAAAAACAACACAAAGCACATTTAGAATCAATTATGATGAGAATAGCAAATGTTAAATAATATAGCTCTTTAGGCTTCCTGTATGCCTACTTACATGCGTAAAATACTTCAGTCCATGCCACTCTCTATCAGGTCTAAATTAAAAGTAATCTGTGGATGTCAAAGTGAAGGCTTTTTTATAGATAAGATAGAATAAAATATTGATATTTCCACCATAGAAATAATTTTACAAGGACACATAGATGGAAAAAATTATCCTAGCAGGTACTTTAAGGTCCCTATAATCATGAGAACTAAATGTCTGAAAATTATTCAGAGAAGATTTATGAGATTAACAAATGATGATCCTGATTCTTTGAAAATTTAAATTCCTATGACAAATATTTAGGTACAAAAAGATCCACTTGAGTCATTGTTCTCTTTGATTTTATACAGGTTATATTACTTAAATTGATGAGGATGCATTCTTTTATTCAGACACGAAGCATAGGACATTATAGGATGTAATTTTTGCACATTGCTAAAAAATTGTTCCCAAAGGATTTAGGAAGGTCATTTTGAAATTAGACCATAATTTGCAGAAACCACTTAAATGAAAATCAGGCAGAACAAAACATCTAGGGGTACATTATTTTAGGACGATGTGCAAAAGGAATAATAGATGTAGTATCTGCCTCTTCTGTTAGAGAAATATGAGCATTTAACTTTTCATTCATTGTAATAAAAAGGTCCCTTAATGCCCACCACAGATGATTCCATTTTATCTAATTGTTTTGTTTTATTGCCTATGGAAAAATATATATTCTGCATTACTATTCCCATCTGTGCTTTCAGAAGAAATGTCAGAATAATTAAATTCCTCAATGATCAGTATTTTGTCTTTTTTCGTCAGGTCCTTCCTGTACTTACACTGCCATGCACTGCCATGCTCTTTTTCAAATTTACAGCAAGGTCAGGTACTAAGAAAAAAATGTTGCTTAGTATGAAGCTTTGCTTAGCAGGGACTTTTAAGCCTCTAGAAATATGTGCATTTAATAGAACCAACAACACAGTGTTTCTTCAGGCAAACAGAAGAAACTGCCTCAATAAAAGCCTTTGTTAACGATAACACCATCCAGAGAACCAAAGTACCACCAGGTTCCCAGTCTAACTTGTAGGCTTCAACACTTACCTGGGAGTCCTGCATGGACAGTGAAAGCTGCAGACCTCAAGTGGGCTGAGCCACTCTCTAAAGAATCCTGTGTCTTGAAATGTGGCTATTAGATGGGATGAATTTAGGTGAAGCTGCTCAGTCACAAATTCCAAGTAGCAAACTACAATTTATTTTTTTAAAAGACCTTCCAATTCCTGTGCAAAACTGTCTGTGATGGAAAGTATGCAAGCATAGCTCAAATACACATATGAAAACTGCCTAACAAATAATTTAAGAAGATAAATATATATAAAAAACCCCACTATTTGGGAAAAATCACAAAGCATGGCAAAATATTTTTTATCTTAATAGATTATGGAGATAAACATTGTTGTTCTCTTAGATTAATTTTGAGTGTTCTTCAGGTACCCAGTAGTTCCTATGTCTTCACACCTGAAGTCCTCTTTGCCTGAACAAGCTCTGCTCTTCACACTGATGCTATAAGAATATAGTCCTTTGTAGAGATTAGTCAGATTATTTCAACGAATTTTATGTTGCCTCTATCACACAAAGAAACTTCATTTTCTGTCTTGGAAGAGTTTGATTCTACAATGTCAGCAGTATCTAAGCCCAGAGTAAGAAACTGATAGAATTCTTATCCTTGTCTCCAGCCAAGGAGAATAGATTTGCAACTGCTTTTAAAGATTTCAGTTTTTCTGAAGATTAATTCTATGATCCCAATCTTATCAGAGTGGGAAAATGCAGAGTAAAAGACAAAAAAAAAAAAATCCTTGGAACAATTAGTATGGTGGTCTTCCATCAGGGGCATGAAACTCATTCTTGAAGGAATAGGAAACTTAAAGTACTTCTGGCTCCTGCTTTTTCTTTAATTTCAATAGTGCTTTATGTTTTTAACTTCCAACAGAAATCTGCACATTGCAAAGTAGCTTACTAAAATCTTATTGAAATAAAGACAGACATATTGATATCACTGTTTAATTCTGCCAAATGATTTTGGCTGGCTGCTGGGTACAGGTGTGAGAATGAGGACACTATAGCCACGAGTGTGCCTGCTCCTTGTGATTAATAGTCTTTTACTTCCTGCTGATTTTTGACACTCCTTATGTACAACTCCTGATGGGAGGGAAGCTGGTAGAAACTTTATCTGTGACTCTCATCAGAGTGTATCAACTCAGAGACCTGCTCTTATGATACGAATAAAAAGTTAAAATTTGCACATGCACCCATGCATACAGCTCAGTAGAATCATATTACTTGGCTAGAAAGCAACTAGTATGATAATGTTAAAAAAAAAAGAACAAAATGTTGGCAGCAATTTCCAGCAAGGAAGGCAGAATTATCTCTTTGCATCTACTACCTTTTTGTGACTGGGTACTGGAGGGTAGCACTGAAACAGTAGTTAATTAGCATTATCACACAAGAGCACAAAGTAGAATGTGCTACCTGCACTTTTTTTTCTCTTGAAGATTTCAAAGAAACAGATCCTACAGATTCAACACTGAAGAAAAGAACATCAAGTCCTACAAGATTTCATTGGAGACAGGAGGAGAAAAAAGGAAGAGAAGCAGTAAACTCTTCTGCCTCAAACAATGATGTTGCTTTTATCAATAAGGGAGAGCAACAGCATTACTCACAACAAAAAGGGAGGGTGAGGACTCCATGCCTGCCACTGGTTGAACAGCAGTACTAAAGGATTTAACCATGAGGCCACGGTACCAAGAACATCAGTAGAGAATTTTTACAATGTGCATGCTTGCTCTGCTCAGATCTGAATCTTTATGTGAATAGATTTTGTTTCAAAAAGCCAGTCTGGCTCATTCAGATCCTTCAGAACATGGGTTGAAAGAGAGCTAAAAACACCACCTTCCAAGCAACCTGATAAATAGGGCACTCATTTCAGAAATTGAATGGGCTAGCACTTTAACTGGACACCAGGACAATTTATACTGTTCTGAGGTCCTTTGCACAGAGCAAGGTGAGTGCCTGCACTGTGCACTGAGTGGCCTGGTGGCTCCTAAGGGGAATGTCATGGGTTATATCTCCTCCATGATCTGAGCCATGAGTGTGCTGCAGCTCATGCTTTTGCTTATGATCTTCTCACCATGCACCCTCTAGTACATCAGCTTCATTGGCTGATGAGTGCTTACATATTTCTGTGTAATGTATAATGCTATTTTATTTCAAATTGGCACTACTTAATGCTTAATGAAAGCAAAATTGCATAGTGCTCAAATCGTCAGGAAGTTAAGTGCGCATCTCTATTTACTGATATTTTGAGTTCTTAGACTTGGAATATGCAGCTCATCAACTGCCTTAGAGGCTTTTTGCCAGCAAAAGTCTGAGGCCTATTTCTCAAGCATCGGTAATGCCTTAAAGCTCCTATATATTAGATGATATAGACTATGTTGCCAAATATTTATACTGAATGAAATATTGAAGATTGGACTGTTATGAATCAGAGACATGGTCAATGAATCTGCTCCACAAGAGCCAGAAAACAAGAGTGACATGAGGAACAGGGGCATGGCACACATATCCCTCAGCTGATATTAGCATAGAAAAGCTGCCATGGTTTGTTTTGGGTTTTGTATTAAGAGGAAGCTGATTGAGAGAAATGAATAATAGTTTGTCTCCAATGCAGGCTGCAACATGCTGGTGCAGTTGATAGGTGCAGTTTGGGGTGAGCCTGGTTCATTTATTTTCTGAATGATTAGGCATACATTGAGACCAGGTGCAGATAAGAAGTGATAAATCATGCTGGGTGTCCTAGGTTATGTACAGAAATTTACAGCAGTCATTACTCTTAGTTTGTTTTGCACAAACATAAGATTGAAAAGTCAGACTGTCCTGCACACTGAATTATTTGTATTATTGATCACTATCATTGTGCAGTTATTTAGAATTGAAGAGTAGGACTCTTTATTCATTGATTCATTAAGAGCTTTTGGCAATTTTTCATTTCACTAGTTTTTGATCATGCAGGTATGTCCTTGAAATGACATTATGGTAGAGCTGAAGATGTAATTAAATTTCAGTATTTTTCTGATAGCTTCAGGCTACTATCTCAAGTTGATTTCTAGTACAGGGTATTTTAATTTGACACTGAAAATTCATTCTAAAATGCCTGTTCAAGGTAAAGAGAGAAAAACCTACTTTTTTATATTAGCCATTTCTGTACTTCAGGTCACCGTAAATTTCTTTTCTTTATTCTGAGGTGATATTATATGAATTCCAGTGTTTCAAAGCAGATGAGAACCATTAACAATTGGACTGTATCTCCAGAACTCATTTGATGAACTGGCAGAAATCCTTGTACTTTTGAAGATGCAGATAACTTCCATTACTAGACTAACTTAAAGCTGTAATTTAAAACTTTTTGAAACCACTGGACAAAGCTCCCATTGATTTCAAAGACTGGTAGAGTAGACACCAAAAGTCTTTTTGCCATTTCTGAACATTTTCCAAACCATCCCCTCCGTGTGCCTTTGTGTGTTAAGAACACCAACACTGAAACCTTTGGCAAAAGAAACCTGCTGCCCATCCTGTGTTTCCTCCCTACACTGGGTTTGCATGGCCACACTTTGGTAGGAGGAGGATGCAGGGGTGGTTTCTGTGAGAAGCTACTGGAAGCTTCCTCCATGTCTGACAGAGCCAATGTCAAGTGGATCCAAGGAGAATGGAGCCCAGCAGCAATGGTGATAACACCTCTGTGATAAAATATTTAAGAAGGAAAAAAAGTTATTGTGCAGATGTAATTGTGGCCAGATGAGAGTAGAGTATGTGAGAAGAACCAATCTGCAGACACCAAGATCAGCACAAAAGGAGGGGAAGGAGCTGCTCTGGGCACTGGAGATGAAGTTCTCCTGCAGCCCATGGTGCAGCCCATGGCGAAACAGCTGTGCCCCTGCAGCCCATGGAGGATCACAAGGAAGCAGAAATCCACCCACAACTCATGGAGGAGCACCATGCTGGAGCAAGTGAACATCTAAGAGGAGGCTGTGACCCCATGGGAGGCCCACGCTGGAGCAGAGTCCTGTCAGGGACCTGCAGACCCATGGAGAGATGAGCCCACATTGGAGCAGATTTCCTGGCAGACATGTGACCCTGTGAGGAACCCATGCTGGAGCAGCCTGTCCTTGAAGAACTGACCCCATGGAACAGTGATGCACAGGGCAGCAGTTCATGGATGACTGTTGCCCATGGAATGGACTCAGATTGGAGAATTTCATGGAGGAGTGTCTCCCATGGGAGGGACCCTACGCTAGAGTGGGGGAAGGACTCTTTTCCCCAAGCAGTGGCAGGAACAGCATTTGATAAAGGGAGCATAAGCCCCATTCCACATGCCCTTAACTCACTGCAGGAAAGAAGCTGGAGCCCAGGTAATGAGTGAGAGATTCCCAGGACGAGTGAAAGAAGGAGATTTATTTTACTTCTCATTATCCTGCTCTGAGTTTGTCAGAATTCAATTAATTCAATTAATTAAATTAATTAATTCAATTAAATGAATTCAATTAATATCCCAAATTTGAGTGTTTTTCTTGTGATGGTATTTGGTGAGTGGCCTCTCCCAGTCCTTATCTCAACCCAGGAACCTCCACATTTTCTCTCCCTGTCCAGCTGTGGAGAGGAGGGATAGAGAGGTTTTGGTGAGTGCCTGACATCTAGCCAGCATCAATCCATTACACACCCTTCTTGTTTCTCCTGTCATCAGGAGTGAGTACCAGAGTGCTCCCCAAGAGGCATGAGCACACTTTCATAAATTTCTGGAGGGGCAGACTGTGAGGTTTTGAAATGGATTTCTAACAGGTTAAAGGCATGGGTCCTGGAATTTTGAGTAGGCCAGTTTGTAATATAAAATTTCAAGCCTTACTGTTCTCTCTCAAAAAATCATCAGTGGTAAAAGTGTATGTTGCTATGGAGTACAACAGCAATACGGATTTATTAATAATGAATCCATTTTTTTTTCTTTATAAGATTTGGAACCCAAGAGGTCATTTCAGTTTGATACCAAATCACACTATTTCAATGGTAATTGGGAAAAGTGCAGGAGTAATGTACTTCTGCTTGGACCATCTGGCAGATTTCTGAGCTTTGCAGTTTGTTGATCTTCAGGGTCACTCTTCAGATTATACAAAATACATGTTTCTGAACTCTGCAGCAGTTACATAATTAGTTAACATATTTAAAAAATAGAACAATAGAAATGCAGAGGTTCTACTAATAAAGCCTGAGGTTTCACATTAACAACAAAATAATTAGGAAGCCTAGAGAATGGAAGGATCTATTTAGTATAAATAAACACTCTTTTTTTCTACAATGTGTGACTGGAATTCCCACCTTCTGATGTTTTTCTGAGGTGCATCTCTGTTAAACAATAAATGCAATTGGTCAGCTACCCTTTGATGTCTGACAGAAACATTGTAAAGCAAGAAATAAGGCTCTTACAATGCCCTGCAAACAAGCAAATGGTCACTGCTGGTGAAATTGTATCAGACTTGCTTCTTACAAGTAAGACAAGCTGTACTGAAAGTTCATTGAGGAGGGATTTCCGCCAGACTAATAGCTAATTAGCCAGAATGGCTGTGCCTTGGACATGACACCATTAGATGGTCCCCCTGACAACTGTGACTAAAGACACAAACAGCTGCGGGTATGGTCCTTAAATCCCCAGGAGCCTTGAGTCAGTGCTCATTGAAGCAAACACTCATTGGCTTTATGTGGAAAGACATTTATAGCTAAACAGTCACTAATGCACCTACCTCTGGAATGCCAAAAATATGATATATATTTATATACATAAGGTAATAAATTACTTTCAAGATTAAACAGCTGCTAATTTTTTATTCACATACAAGGAATCAGGAGAACAACTTGTTAGTCAAACCTGATCCCCAGGTATTGCTACCAATATACTGCCCTTCACAGACTGCTGGAGTCACTTATGTAAGATGCTGTGTGGTGGTTACTTTAAGTAAAAGTCTAAAATTTTCATGAGCAGGAATACAGAGCATGCTCGATGAGAACTAAGCACTCAGTCCTGGTGCTTTGCTAGCAGCCCAAAAGACCTCAGCCTGCATCTCTGAGCTAAGCTGAGGGTAGCTGATGACTACACACTGAGGATACAAGCTCACACCTGATACCTACAAGTTCTTAAATCTTGTGTTTTTCTGATTTCCAGTCCCTAAATTCATGAGAGTTTATTAATTAAATATTAAATGCTTTTTAATTAAATAGAATTTATATGTGTTTGCATTTTCATTTTTCAAAACTTCTCCCCACTGTGAGATTGTTGTATTCATATATACACTTTGACAATGCACAATCTAATAAGGTAAAAACTCATCAAAATTATTTCCATACAAAACAAATCAATATGCAAATAACATGTCCCACTCCATCCACTTAGCCAATACCATGAGTAATTTAAACAGCAGGGCTGCAGGCCCTTTGAATACAAATGAAAGGAAACAGCTGGTGATACACAATTGCACATGGCCAAACTTTTTCAATAATGGATTTTTTTTCATCATCAAGTTGCTCAGCAAGTACTTTTTAAATTTTGTTATGCTTAAGTCATTTGAACTTTGAGAGTAGCAAGAAATTACCTGTAGCATTGATTACCAGAGACTTGAATCACCAGTGGTTTGTGATCAGCTACATTGACACTGTTCTCTGGAAGAAAAAGTTTTGGTTTTGATACCTTACACACAAACATTTATTTACTTATCTCCTTGAAAAATAGTTGGGCCACATGGCTTTGTGTGATGGTATTTAGGAGTAATCAGTCCACTAATCATGAAAAAAACTTGTATCCATGTGCAGCACAAAATTCCCCAAAGACCATATTCTTTGAATGCAAATCTCTGCCAAAGCATTGCTACAGGTGAGTGTAAGGATGCATTTGGGAAAGGAGCTGGGACCTTCATTTACCCTTTGATTTGGCCAGGTGTTTCCTGCCTCCATACATCTCCTCTACCCAAACCTCAGTTTTCCAGTTATGGTTAAGCCATACTATCTCTTGTTTTACTCTGTATGGACATAAGGTACATCTGAGCTTACCTCCTTCATAGGAGTCTTTTATACACTAAAATATTGTAAAACATGCTCCCAGTCATGATTTTTTTTTCCTTTTTGTAACACTTAGTAAATTTGTTTCCTTCAAGTTTCCATCTGTTTAAAACAGATAAAAATCAGATAATTTATCAACTTTTCTTTTTTAAAGATTTTGTTCTTTGTCTTTTCTTAGAAACATTATTCTTTGTGAATTTGTCTGGCTTTTCTCTGAGCATGTGGACATCAGTATTCCATCTGAGAAATCACTAATGCTGAGAATATAAAATGAGTTTCCAATTTCTGCATACACCTTGTGTTATTCAATTTGTATTTAGCCTCTAGTCCACAATACACATTCATACCTTGCACACTTCCTGCAGCCTGACCAGTTTTTCCTCTTATTTTAACTTCTGTCATTCTTTTTAAAAGCAGTACTTTGTACTCAGCTTTATGGAATATCACCTCAGTGGTTTGGGGCTATTTCTCCAAGTTATCAAGATCACTTTGAATTGAACACTTTTTAAAAAGCATTTGCAGTTGTGTTCCCCTTTAGTGTCATCTGTAGATTTTTGTAGAAGATTATTGTCCATCATCCTAACTTTTAATGCTGAAATTGCCTATTACTGAGTCAAGAAGAGAGACTCGTGGGCCCCTCCTTGATATGCCCTCTAGTTTGACAGAATCCTGTAATCATTCTTTGACAGCAGTTTGGAGCAGTGATGCACTCACCCCATAATAATTTTATGGGTTATGATCCATGTATAACTGTGATTAAGGCATTGCTCATGGTATTAAATTAGACTTTAAAAGTCTCGAGATTGGCATTTGCATTCTTCCTCCCCCAGCACCCCCCACTCGTGAGGGCAGTATAAGCCAGAAGAAAGGTTGTGTGTATGCTATTCATCTTAACATAAGAAGATTTGTTTGTAGCAAAACCTAAATTCAGATTTCCCTGGATTTAAGTGCTGATTTTAAGAAATTTCTAACACCTAGATACTTCCTCATGCCCACACAAATACTTGCTACATTTTATCTGCCTGTTTTTTCTCAGTATTTCTTCCTCAGAGGAAAAAAAAATAACATATGTTATTCCTTAATACTGAAAAAGGAGCCCAAACACTACTGAAGTATATTTCTGAGTGTGACAATGAAAGAATGATGTTAAGGTTGCTACATTTATTTTAAATTATGTTGGTGGTTCAAACACCCAAGGCTGAATTTTCCACAGCAGCAGTGCACTGCAGAGCCTGCAAGAATGTGATGACTTTGGCAGAACTGCGAGGGAGCAGAAAGCTGTCCTGGAAGAATCCTTCCACACCCCAAAGCAGCTGCTTCCACTTCTCTCCCTCTTTTCCTGTCTCTACACCTCTTCCATATGGGATAGCACTCACACCCTGGTTTCACCTTACCAGCATGGGGACAGGCATAGAAGTCATCTGCAAACCTTGGCAGAGCAGCACAAAGCAGGCAGCCCAGCCATGCACTTTGGTTTAAGTTCCTGGCTTGGAGAGCTGTGGAAGGAGTGGCAAATATTCAAATGCAGTCTTTAAATATTTGGGATTGCCGGAGGAAGCGATTTCCCAGAACTTCTGGTGCATGCGGCCAACGCTCATCATCTGACCGTGGTATTGCTGTTGAGAGCTTCATCCCAAGTTAGGGGTAACCAAGTGCCTTAATGATGATGGTACAAACAGCCTGTTTAAAGTACACCTGACTTTTGCTCTGGCCAAGCCCATAGCCAAGTATCTGTGGTTCTCAAAATAGTGATCTGTGGACCACTGGAGTTTCTGGCCTTTCTTATAAGTACTCTGCAAACAATAACTAAATATTCTCAGGACAAGCCCCACCAGTCTGTTGCTAGTAGCCTGAAATATGTCAAGTTGCAAATAAACCTAAATCCTTTGCCAAGATGTAGCGGAAATATTTTTATGGAGCCCACAAATGAGAAAAATTGAACATCTATTACCCATTTACCATTATAGCACCCTAGGTATCCCTATATGCATTTATCTTCATTTGAAACTTGTAGTATGTATTAATGATAATGGTTATTTTAAACGTCTTTGCTATTCTATCATATTGATTCAGGACAAACAAGATACTGACACAATTAATACCTGTTTAAAGGTGTTTTAAGTTACTTGCAATTAAACAGTAAGCTTATTTGCATTTTCTCCAAAAGTTGTTTGTATATTCAAAATAAATGCTATTTTGAGAAGGGATAAAATAGAATATTTCCATTGGGAAAAAAAAAAGCATAAAGATTTCTGTTACCTTTTTTTTTTGAGCAATCTCTTACTACTTATAAGTTTCCCTGGATTGTTTTACCTCAATTTCTTCTTTTTTTAATGTATTAAAAATTCTGCGCTTAATGTTTATGTGAAAAACAGCAAAGATCTTTAAACTAAAAGAAGCTATAGAAAGTAAACCAACATTGTTTTCTTCACTGTGAAGTCACAACACAGCTGTGTATGTGAAATGTGAAAAGAAAAACAAAAAGAAGTACAGAGTGTATTTAAATTATAAGCATAGCCTTGGAACTAGGACATCCAGTTAATGAAATGAGGGTGAAATTTGAGAAATCTATCAAGACAACGGACTGCAAAAAAAAAGGGTAGAGTAAAATATTGTAGATAAGTTTAGGGACATATTCTGCCATTCTTAATTAAAAGGTGTAGAACACTACTCAGAGAGGGCATTAGTTTGTGAATTTCAGTTTATTCCTTGCATACTGATCAGGGAATTTTTTAACAAACTGCTGAACATCAGAAAACCTGTGAGAATAGATGTTATTTGTCCAGGTTGTCAGAACTCACAAAAGAATTCTGTTTTCTCTGTTGCAAATAAAAATGCATAGTTGCTTAGTGATATTAGCCTCCATACTGGAAATACAAAGCATTGAACATTGATCCAGTTTATGCAATTGTTTGGCCAACT
Organism: Sterrhoptilus dennistouni; assembly: GCA_013397095.1. NCBI lineage: Eukaryota > Metazoa > Chordata > Aves > Passeriformes > Zosteropidae > Sterrhoptilus > Sterrhoptilus dennistouni. Next base: position 1,549,825 of record VWZU01017663.1, on the reverse strand, counting down.
CCAGAACACAAATAAAGGATAAAACTCAGAAGGATAAAACTTTCAAATGAGTGTGATACACAGCCAGAATCATCAGGATTGCTTTAAAGAAATGTATTCATTCACATGCAGATTTGAATTCTTCAAAGGCATGTGAAATGAGAATTCCCAAAGGAATACAATTTTTTAAAAATTATATTTATTTGTGTGTAGGCATTTTTTTTCCTTCGAACACAATGTAATTGTTTGACTAACTGGGTCACAGTAAATACCTAATCAGGAGCAAAAAGGCTCATTACCCCTAAAGTAATTCCTAAATAAACTCTTAGGTAGTTCTTCTGGGAATACAGATGTCATGAACACAGCAGACATTGATGCAACTTCAATTGCATATATCTTAAACTAAGTTACAAAGATTCAAAGATGCCTGTAAAAAATGTCATCTTCTCTCACCACATGAATGGATGGCTCTCTCACACAGGTCTCTCTGTACTTAATGTACCACTCTACGTCGGTCAGAAATCTGATGACAAAATGAAGCAATAATCTGATTATACCATCTCTTACTGGTACATGCCCATGAGTTTCATCCCCCCCCTAGTACTGCCCACTCATACCTCCTGGCATCAGCTTCAAGGAGGAAATCTTATGATGGCTGATTTAATTAAAACTGTTCCAAAGGGAGAAAAGGGTGTGTAATAACATGCAAAAGGCACTGAAAGGTTCTGAGGGGGAGAAAGAATAACAAGGATTAAAGTGACAAGGCTAGAGATTATCCTGAGCAGCTAAGCTAGTTCAAAGGTGTACACTACATGAACAACTGCAACCAAACTCTTTCAAACATAGTTTTAGAAGCTTACAGAATCTTTTAGGGTACAGTGCATTTTTTATTTTTCTTCTCATGTTAGGATTTTAGTTGTAATCCAGCCTAAGGAGGAGGAAATTGGTTGAAAATATTAGAAAGAGAATATGGAAAGAGAAAAAAAGCCAAATATACAAACAGGGAATTTGGGATAGGATCTAGGCAGCAAAAAAAGTAGATTATTGGAGATGGGAAATATCAGAGGGACAAAGAAAAGGAGGAGACAGGCAGAGAAAAGAAAAAGTAGTATGTTCATGATTATCTTCATAAACCCCATTTACACCATTGGAATATGTCAACCATAAATCTCCATTAGCTTATCAGTGCTTTTATACTTTCTAACTTTGTCAAGATAAGCCAAAAAAAATGTTTTTAAAAAATATACAGCTCAATTAAATTTTTTTCTTTACATAATACTGGATGTCTGTCTCAGCCGGACTGACCCAAGAAAACTACGTTAGCATGATTAAAGTAGATGTCGTCACCTGCTCTTATTTTGTCTTAAATTGTGTTTATCTTTCCAGAAATACAAGAATTTTGTTTTTTTAAACTGTTACTTTTTTCCCCTCAAACATTCTGGTTTGAGCTATTTTATCCAATATTTTTACGATAATATTGTATCAAAAGGATATTATTACTTGTGTGGCTGTGAAAAGAATAGTGGACCAGCATGAAGAAAAGAAAAAAGATTTGTTTTTATTCAGATTTAAATACTGAGAAATAAGGAGAATATAATTTCCAGACCAATCACTACCACCTGCCTACAAATTTGGCTAGCAAAGAAAAACTTCCTAAAATTGCTCAGCTGCAGTCCTTCATACACAGAGACACATTCAGCAAGTGAAGTATGAGACAGCTGAAATATTAGAGTGGTTTTATGGATATGCAGTGCCTAATTTTGACAAATAAAAAGAGAACACATTTATACTTTTATTAAAGTATGCTGTCAATGTCATGCTAGCCAAAGCTACTTCACTCTCTATACTGTTCATTGATTTCTTCATAATTTATCCTCTCAGAGAAGCTGAAAACTGTTTCATTTAGGTAAAACTCCCCTTTAGACCTCCTTCAGTCTTAAAGTAGGTTACTGTTTTCCTATACAGAAGCTGCATAACTTCCAGGAGCATACTTAGTCAAAGAAGCCTGGATGTGTTTTTTAATTAAAGCCTTTGCACTCACGCTTTGCTTCTCCTTTCCTCTACTCCAATTTCTCCTTCCATATTCCACCCCTCAGTAGCTGTCAACAATTTCTTTTTATCCAGGGGAGTAGACAAAGGAATAAATTTTCACAGTCAGACCAAATGTCGTATCCAGCTGCCTTCAAAAGACAGAAATTTACAGTATACATTCTACCACATCACTTTATAAGTGTTGCGCTTTTTCAAGAGCAAAGTATTGACAGGTTCCCATCAGGTGTTCTAGGGTTCACAGAAGCTGTAGAAACTCTTCACACTGCTTGGAGAAAGATTAAATTTTTTTGAGTGCAAGAGAGATCAAAAGCTGATACTTCCCTTTTGTTGTCACTTTATTTCCTACCATAACCAAAACAATTTTGTTGCCCAGTGCATGAGGAGTAATCTCAGATAGTTGTTAACTACTGGAAAAAAAGTTGGAAACAGTTAGCAGGCAAAATTGATGTGGCCTTCAAGTATTTTCTATGTGGAAACATTTTCCCTTTGATAAGAACTACTTTTCTCTATAATCTGCTTTTCCCAGAGGAGAACTGTCCTGCCCTCATTATCCACAGAAGCAAAGCCTAGTCATCCCCCATTTCTATCTTTGCCCAGAAATAAGTTCGTGATTGAAAGTAAAAAGTGCTGTGTCTTTTGACTTCTGTAATAGATGGTGGAAGTGATCTATTATTTAAACATAAGACATTAATTGTAATGGAGACTAGAAGATTTTTTCCTTTCATCTACCCAAAGATTTCCCAAAAAAGGAAATTAATTCCTCTTATGACATCTGATGGTAAACAAAAAGAAGAACAGAAAGGGAGCAATGGTTGAACTGGGCCTAAGTCTTATGTAATTTTATTATGGTATAGAAACATTTCTTTCAAAACAGGAAGCCGATCCTAAGGAGGGAACTGCTTGTGATTTGCAGCAGCACACCAGGGCCTGGCCCTGCCAGATGTGCATGTGTGGCAGGAAGAGCAGTCACACTGATGTCTGGCAGCAGTTTCCCACATGGGTTCTTGTATAAAAAAGGAGTAAGAAAAGGAGAACTTGTCTGGGACTCTGCTGAAAGGTGTGAGGCAACGGGATCTGCTTACAAGTGTTCTGCGCATAAAGAGAGTGATGTCAGTCTTTAACATCATCTCAGCTTGTTGCAGAGCTGCAGCAATGGAACCACCTGATAGTGGTCAGTCAGCCAAAACAGCCAGGACAGCAACAGGATGCCTTTACTGGCAGCCAGTAGGAGGGGATGCAGAGCATTTGGCTGTGTCTGGGGACCAGCTCCCACAACACTGGCAGCTGCCTTCGAAGCCCAACCTGCTCCTGAGCTGCCCTGAGCTCCAGTATCCACATGGAGATCCAAGCCTGCAAGTTGTAGCAACGTGGAAGTAGATGGTTGTTGCTGCTACCTTTTCCCAGTAAGCATTTCCTCTGGAGAAGCCTCTTGGGCAGGCACTCAGGCAGGCACTCCAGTCCACACACACACCACAGCCAGCTCAGTGAGGAGAGGCAGGAAGGGTCTCCTGGGTGAGTTCCAGCGAGGTTTGTTTTGCAGACACAGCTGAAGGGTTCAGGGACAGAAACACCCAGATCAAACGAGTGCTCAGGGTCAAGTGTGGGGTGAGGGACTAATGGTCTGAGGGCAAGGGGCAGTACTAGGTCAGGGCAAAGGGCAGTGACCTACAGGGGACATGGGGGCAGACCACCAGGGATACCACAGCCGATGGGGGAACAGGGAAAGGAGAAGCCACGAGAACTAGGGACATATATGGACAATAGAGGTGGACAAAGCCCACATGCCAGTGGGGAAAGCAAAACTGAGATAGATTTGACACAGTGTTGTAGAGCACCATGGGGGGAAGTATTTTCTTTCAGCCTCGGTGAGGAAACTCTCTGTGGATTCTTCCAGGGCAAAGCCCTTGGAGTTTCCCTGAGGGGTTCAAGGGTTTCCACAGGAAGAGATGTTACCTTCCTGACAGTGGGGCAGGAAAGCAAACAGCTGGTCTGTGAGGTGCTACACCACAAAAAACCACCTCTCTGAAAGCAGGTTCTGAACATTCATCTACGTTGTTTTCTTCATTTCTCCCTTTAATAACACATAATCCATTAAGTAAAAAAGATTACAAGTTGCACCAGAAGAGACATAACCTCATGTAGCATTAAAATGTGAAATTTAAATTTTATGGGTCGGACATGATCTGGTTTTTATTCGCAACATTTCTGAATCTTGTAAAAGATATTATTGCTCTTAACACACTCCTGGATAAATTCCTACAGATGTAAAGAAAGGGGTGAAGCAGGAGAATGTGTAATTATTTTTTGAAAGGGAATTCAAGAAGTTAATGTTTTCATAGTCTTTTATATTTTAATTCAATGTAAAACTAATATTCTAAACATTTTCATGTAGTCCTATTTTGACAGCATCAAGAAGAAATTAAAACAATGTATACTCTGCCAGGAGAGACATAGTCTTCCAGGAGAGAAATGAACCATCTAGTCAAGCTCATATCCTACTCTGAGAAAACCAGTTGTGCAATTTAACGTTTAAAATTTAGAAATATTTATAATTAACTAAGAAACCTAACTAATACCCAAGTTTTTAATTCATAGATATAGTTGGGCTTCTGCAAGGAAAACTGACCAATTGTGTCTGGTTTACAGGTAAAATTACAGACATGGGAGGATTTTGTTGCTGATGATGTTGCCATTATTGTTTAGCCTGTATTAACAGTTGCAAATGTTTTTCCAAATGTTGTTTGCATCAATAAAAATTATTTTGAAGAAGCCAAGAAAGTTCAATGATTTGGATGAATATATTATAGAGAAAGAATGAACCAAAACTCTCTTTTACAAATTAAACATCAGGTTTTAAAAGATAGGAACTTCATAAGAGGCAGTTTAATCCATTCTGAAATATCTAAATAGAAGTTGTTTTCAAAAGTACAGAGTATGCCACATTTCCTGCTAATTTCCCTAAGCACTGCCACACTAAGTATTCTGCTTCAAATAGATATGGGGGTTTGGGAGTTTATCTGTTGACACGGAAACTGTCTTTGGAGCTTAAAATTAAATATTGCTCATCTTCAACAACAGAGAGCACAGGAACAAATGCCAGCATTTCTAGGTACAGATACACTTAAAATTAGACCAAAACACAAACGACCGTAACATGGCATTTGGCAAAAGCAACTGCTGTTTATGCTAGCAGCCTACATTGAGTGGATTTCAGCCTGTAACAAATCCTGAAAGGATTTAAATGACAAACTTTATATTATTATACTTTATGACATACTGTGTATCAGATTACAGTTCTTAACACTCTTTTTTTCCCCCCAGTTTTGTGTAGCTCTGTCTGGCAGCATATTTGAAGTTTTCCTCCAGAACTGCTTTCAGCAGAAAGTTGGGGTTAGCTGTCATAGCAGCACACTTTTCAGCAAGAGATTAAATATTTTTTTTGTCAGAAAATGTGAATACCTGAATATTAAAAAAAAAATAAAAACAAACCCAAACCAAATCTTCTCAGAACTGCTGTGAAGTATTTCTTGGGAATTAGAGTTTAACTGCCTCAGGTCTCCATGAGCAGTAGCACCATGATGCCTTGGGAAGAGGGAAGACTGTGCTATATTCCTGGACACATGGTATAAAGGTGTGCAACCACATCAACAGAGGAGAATATGGCCACAAAGCATCAGATGCAAAACTTCAATAAACATGTAGCCAACTTTGCCAGACAAAATTTTCCAATATAAATACTTCAATTGTGGACATATTGGGGTTTTGATGTTTGGGTTTGGGTTGTTTTTTTGGGTTTTTTTTTGTTTTGTTTTGGTTTGGGGTTTGTTTGTTTGTTTGTTTGTTTTCTGATGGGGGGGTGGTTTAATTATTGATTTTTTGTTTGGTTTTGTTTGGGGGAGAAGGTATCACAAAGAGCAGAGTGCTTGCAAAGAAATAGCTGAAATTTCACTGAAAATTCATTTTATATTTTTTTTCTAAATTAAATTCAGCTTTTCAGCAGCCATGGTAACTATTCTCTCATTTCTATATTGAATAAACCCTAAAATGAATCTGATTTCAAGCTGGTAAATTTTGCCCACTTTATCCCTAGTTGGCTGTATATTTCTAGGGAGGGTTGTTGTCATTGCATAATCTGTGCTTAAACATGACCCAGGTTCATGTTTTCTCTTAAGAAGTCCCAACCAGCTTTAATCAATAGCTCTGATTTATGGAGCAAGCCTGAGAAGACCCTGATATTAGAAACTTATTTGAAATTCTGCTTGAATTTATATCCAGCCATGTCACATTTTATGAGAGGCAAATATATACTCAGGGGTTTCTTTGGCAAGTATTTTCCTTTTTCTGCACTCAACATTCTAGAGAAAACAAGAATTCAAAACTGGACGGAGAGTTACACAAAACATTGTTTGGAAAAAATCAATTACAGTTGAAACTATTTTTATACCACTTTGGGAATTCCAGGTACATTGATTTTGCAGTGGATGTTGATATCAGCCTCAAAACGCCACTTCTTTACCCCTGAAGAAGTGCTGGTTATTAACGCAAGTTCCCTATTGTCCTTATCCAAAATACGCTGTGCAGTCTTTTTTCTCTTTAGATCAACAGTGAACAGTAACCTGGAGCATCTCACCAGGGAAGGGCTAAGCAACTTAGCTCAGACCATATTCCATGAAAAAAAAATTGTTGGAGGATTTTTCCATCTTCCATGATCAAACAGGGATAGCACACAGAATGAAATGCACTGAGATTGCAGTAGAAGAGGGTATGAAGTCCTCCTGGTGAGCTAAAAGAAGTAGATACCAAATGAAACTATCATTAAAAATGAAAGAGCAGCATGCAGTAGTGTGAGCTTTAATTGATTTTATTTGTTTTTATGACAAGGATGTGATCAATTGGCAGTGATTTGTAGCTTTCCTTAATGAGAGGATCAAAAGCTGTGCTACCTAGTGGGAGCAAGGATGACTGACTGGCTGAAAGGCACTGGCAATGTCCCACCTACTCCTTTTCATTTCGAATCATCAACAGTTGAAGTCAAGATACTTTAGCTGGTTAATATCAAGAAAAAAGATCCCCTAAAAATGTTTTGTGTAAACTTTCATGTATCTTTGCCACCCCTGAGAGAGGCAGAGAGTTCATTGTAGTCAAGAAGGGCAGGCAGGGAACTCTGTTCATGACTATCAGCAGGCTGACAGTGGGCTCCCAAAGGCTGCTTCCTGGAGCTGTGCCAAGGACCAAAGGGAAGTGTCTGGCCCCAGGACAGGCAGGTGGGCTGCAGAAGTGTATTCTACACACCAACCAGCATGTCTACTTCCCCCTCTCCTTCCATAGCCCCCACAGTGCCCTTTCCCTTTCATCCCCAGCCAAGAGCCTGGTGTGATATTTTGACAAGACACCTGCGTGCTCAACTTTGCTGCAGAAGGGGCTTAGTAGCTTCAACAAGGATCCCTTTTGCAGGATGATCTTGGAGAAGCAGGGTTGGGCCAACAGGGGTGAGGCAGGCCCATGGTAGAGCACCACAGTGCACCACAGGAGGATGGACAGGATCAGCTGGTGTTCCCAACTGGCTGAAGCTTGGTACCTGAGACAGCACGGTTGGAGAGTAATGGGAAGAGGGCAGCAGGAGCTGTCAGTGGGCTGCCAACATAAAGTGGCTGCAGAGACTACTTACTGCAGAAGTCAGCACTGCAGTGGTACAGGTTGCTTGTGGGCATTGTGTTGGTATAAGGCAGGCAGCAGTGTTATGAATTATTTGCTCTCATCCAAACATTTAGGAAGCATTTGGAAGGGGTGGTGTTAAATGTGGGAAATGTATTAACTAAGATATCTAGACCATGAAGAAAGTGTCTCACGTTTGATTTTCTGGTTGCTGCTATATCTGTATATCTATATCTATACCCCTTCCTGCAGTCCTTCTGGTCAAAGCAACCATACCTTTAACTGACCCAAGTCAGGCACCTAGCCTACTGTGTTGTCCTCCAGCTTTTCCTGTACAGCACTCCTTACTAATTCCTATAAAGTAGATCTGATTAGATAATGACATTTCAGTATCTGTTGGTGCCATGACTAAATATAATGTGTCAAATGTGTTGGACAAGGGCATGCTGATGTGAGAACACTCACAAACAATTGTGATTTATAAAATAAATTGTTTTCTATGTAATTTTATATTCATACAATAGGAAGTTGTAATATGTTAAATCACAGATAAACACATGATGTGCATTTGCATATGAGAAAACATAAAATTCTATATGCAATATGGTATATGTAAAGTATATTGTGCATGTTATAGTATTAGAAAATCACAGAATCATGGAACTGTTAGGGTTAGAAGAGATCTCTGGAGTTCATCTAGTCCAAATCCCCTGCCAAGGCAGGGTCACCTAGAGCAGATCACAGAGGAACAGGTCAAGGTGGGTTTTGAGTGTTTCCAGAGACAGAGATTCCATGATGTCCTTGGGCAGCCTGTTCTAGTGCTCTGCTACCCTCAGTGCAAGGAAGTTGTTCCTCACATTGAGGTAGAAGTTCTTGTGTTTTAGCTTATGGCCATTGATTCTTGTCCTGTCTCTGGGCACCATGAAGGGTCTGGCATCATCCTCTTAATATCTGCCTTTGAGACATTTTATGCATTGAAGAGATCCCTTCTCAGTCTTCTCTTCTCCAGATTAAACAGGCCCAGCTCCCTCAGTCCTCACGAGAGAGATGTCCGGACCCCAAACCATCTTTGTGGCTTCTGCTGGACCCCCTCCAGAAACTCCTTGTCTTTTTTGCACTGAGGAGCCCAGAACTGGACACAGTATTCTAGATGTGGACTCACAAGGGCCGAGTAGAGGAGGAGGATCATCTCCCTTGACCAGCAGGCCACATACTTCCCAATGCATGCCAGGAAACCATTGGCCACAAGGACACTGCCAGCTCATAGTCAGCTTGTCATCCACCAAGACTCTCAAGTCCTTCACAGGGCTGCTTTCCAGTAGGAAACCTACTCCAACCTGTGCTGGTGTTTGGGCTTATTTCTCCCCAGCTGCAGGACCCTGCAGTTTTGCTTGCTGAACCACACAAGGTTCCTCTCTGCCCAGCTCTACAGCCTGTCAAGGTTCTGATGAATGGCAGCACAGCCTTCAAGTGTATCAGCCACTCCCCTCAGTTTCCTGTCATCAGTAATCTGATATGTGTATGTATTATAGATATATAGCTGAATTAAATTAAAGTAATTAATTTAAGTAGCAGTTTTCAGTGTTACTGAAATTAATGATTTTGACAACAGTAGGAGATCCAAGCATACATAGCAGAGAACTAAAACTGCATTACTGCATCCCTGCATCACTCCCTCTGAGAATCCAGTCTATGCATTTATCCCAACTATTCTACCTTTTCCTGTGAAACTTCTCCCTGACCAAGTGGGGGTGGGAAGAGAAAGTGCCTTGTTATCATCTTAAACTGTCTGAGTCATCTGCATGCTACTTTTTGCATATCTTTCATTTTTCTTTTTTTTAATTTCTTTTTGAAGACAAACAGATGTCAGAGTGAAGAAAGGGAAGAACATGCATTTTATTCATTAACACCTCTCAAAAACATAAAGTGTTTTTTCTTTTAAACTTTAGATTATGATGAATAACAACAGCTTTCACTAAGTTCTATCCTAAACAGAAGTGGAGAAATATTTTAGAAGTATCTGTTATAGATAGTCTTAGGGCCAGTCCCTAACACTTATTTGAAACACATTACTGTTTACTCATTTTTACAATCAGCCATTGGCTATGACACAGAAAATTATTCCATGAATGCTGGCTGTAAATTTTGCCATGATTCTCCTCCACTCCTTCAATGCTGAGTCTCCACAGTTGCTCTTCCACCGTGGCAATATACTAACACTCAGATGGGCATCTGCACACTTCAAAGAATATTACTTATCTGCAGAGTAAGGGCTGTGCCACCTCATCTCATCTGTGGATTGCCACAAAGGTGGTTTGTAACATGCACTCAACAACAAACACATAATAAGAAAGGTCAAGACTCTCCAGCTATATTTTCTTCTTTTTCTTTTCTGAAATATTTAGGTGGAACGATGTTGGGTTTAGCTGGGTTGTGATCTTCCCAATTAATACAGCACTTCAGCAGCACCCATTGTAAGGTGAGATTAAGATTTGCCTAGGAAATCAGATGACTCCTAATACCTGAATTTCATTCTACATCCCTTCATGAAAGGAAGGCAGACCCTATATCATTAAATAAATTAGTATTCACTGTTTCAATCCACATCTGAGAGTCGACCACAGAAACTGCCAATTGCAGCTCCTGTTGCCACACGTTCAGATCCAGAGAGATGCCTGTTAGTGATTTCAAAGACTGAGTCTAGGTTAAGTGACAGCTGCCAGCCCACCACAGTGGCCTCTTGTAAAATGTGTAAATCTGAAAACTGCAAGTCCTTTGAAATAGAAACACAGGGCAAACCCCCAAAAGATCAACCAGTCACGCTGAAACGAAACTATTTCTATGCAGGCTTAAATGCTGCTGCCTAGCTGAAGAGCAATGGCACGAGGAAAGAATGCAGAAATGAAATCAGACCTGAAATAATTTGAGAAAACAGAAAGTGAAAAAGAAATCAGCCTAAGTCAGCACAGAATTGTTGCTCTACTTCAAAACTTCCATGATTTTTCCATGCCAAATCATTTTTTAAAAGTGACATTTTCTTACAAAAGATTTTTATTTTTTCTGTTTCTTCCGAAATGTGCAACAGTTCTGCCTCCACTCTGCTGGAACATCTCCCAGGAAAAAAAATATTGCAGTGCCACTGCTGTAGGATCTGCAGTGCACTGCTCCATTGCTTCCTTTATTGGTACATGTCTGTAACAAGCTTCCCCATGAGCCTGTTGGGGTACATGTTCCTCTGGTTTCTTACCTCTGAGGCTACAGCTTAGCTGTGCCCAGAAATCCCAACTGTGGGCTTGGCAGACACTGCTACAATGAGGACATCTGACAAAGTCATTGAGCTCCCTCCTAAATGTCCCATGTTTCACTCACTTCTCTTTTCATTTTAATTTTACCCTCCAAGTCTGGATAGCTGGGTGGCCTCCCTGTCCCTCTACCCTGCTTTGTTGTGTGTAACAAAACATGTTCTCTCCCATCACCAGCGTGACCATGGGCGACTCCTTAGCTGGGAATTAGAAGATTCCATCAGATAGACTGGGAAGGGGGAGAATTATTTTTTATATAAATAGGAGAATTATTCCAGGGGTTCTTTGTGTTTGCGCTGGGTGAGCAGGGAGATTTTGAAGGTCAATTATTCAACCTTTGCCCAGATGAAAGTCTACTGAATTTTTTGAAAGAACAGCAGATCCTATTGAGTTTATTTTAATTTTGGGGGTTTGTGATTAGCTCCCTTCCTGAATACAGCAAAAATTATAGACACCAAAGGTGTGCAGAAACAATCATTTTCTGCAAATGAGATTTTATCTTACTGCTACAGGCTGAGACGAAAATGTCTTCTGGAGGATATGGCACCCCAGTACTCACCATACCCAACTATTCAGCAGTCCAGGCATTACTGAGAAGCCTTACAGCTTTTATCCCAGAACTGCTTTTATACTCTTTTAGTAAAAATTTTCATGTTAACCTGACACATGTATTGTCCATCTAAGTACTAATATGGGAGCTGCTGGAAACAGAATACATATTTAGTTAAATTCTTGCCATCATAAGCTGTCACATACAAAAATAATATGTAAAATGTCAAGTAGGTACAACAGCATTGCAATATACTTGATTAGTCTGGCCTACCTTTTACACACTACCTGTTTACACATCACATTTTTTAGAGATAGGGTGAAGAAGGAAGCCAGCCCAAACCATCTTCACCTCTATCTAGTTTCAAGAGGAGAGTGATTTCTTTTCTGAGTTGCCAACAGCTGACAATCAAAATAACTTCTTTAGGCTGAGGTTTGGTAATCTCTGCCATCCTGTGCTCTCAGAGGAGAACCTGCACATGCAGTCATGACTCTGACCTGGACCTTTAGTCTTTAAAGTGTGGCTGTTCTTTACAGTGCTGTCTTGCTTTTGTCAGAAGTTCTGAGCACAACACACACCCCGGGCTTGTCTCAGCTGAGAACAGACAGAGACTGCACAGCCAAACCAGGCATATCCAAAGTACAGATTAGTCCATATGAAGCCTAGGTGTTGGAGGCACCTTTCTTTCATCAGCTTCAAGAACTATGTGTGATTAGACATCTCACAGTCCAGGGGCTGCAATTCATCATCACTCCCTATGCATCAACCCTGAGAGCACTGACTCCTCTCCACCTTCCTGTGTTTGAATCCCTTCTCTCTCATCATTTTCTGACAGTTCCCATCTTTCTCTCTCAGGACTGCTGTTATTCTGTTGTGGAGCTGTGAGAGAGGGCTGAAGGATCAAGGAGGGAGGGAGCTCTCAGGCTGTGGGACTCAGCAGAGCCAACAACTTGGGTTCTTGGCAGCTGACTAAAGCAAATACACTACAGTGGTACTGTACAGCCACATGAACAGTGGGTCAAGCTGGGCTATAGGGAGGTGGAGGGAAGCTGTCACATTCTCAGCATGAAACCTGGCAGCTCTATAAACCAGAGTACATGAAACAGGCTGGCAAACTATTTACCCACTCCTAAGCATCGGCCCCCTCTTAGGAGCTACCTCACACGACCTCCACCAATTTTACACTGCAGCCAGTCTTGCCCTGTGTCTGAAAACCCCACCTGCTCGTCAGAACGAAAAACACTTCCTCAGTATGGGCAGCTGAAGGCAAAGCCTTCATTCTCTTATGTTCCCAGTATCAGGCTGCCTCCAATAGCTCTGCTTGAAATCTTCAGTCAATCCAGGTGTTGCCTTTCATTTGTCAGTCTGTTTCTGCCTGTAGAAAATAGTGCTGCTGGTAACCTCTGCCATTGCCTTTGACAGCTGCATGGACTGACTGCAATCTGCCAGATTGGATTTTACAGCAGCAGTTCACACCCACCCTTGGAAAATCCACCCACCAACATCCTTCAGGGGTTTAGGCAGGTCTGTTGGATGGTTCCAGGCAGAGGAGAGAAAATCATGGACACAGATACTATTTCCATGCCTGTGTTTTACATTTACAGGTGTATGGGTGCCTCAGGCTTCCAGAGGAGCAGTTGAATTACTTGTTCCAAAGGCCTGCACATCTCAGAAGGACCTCCTGATGGGAACTGTATTGGTTGAGGCAGAGACCACTGTTCCACTGATCTTGCCTTGAACTTCATTTGTGATCCTTTGTCTCTGCTTCCACTAAAAGCATATTAATTTCTAACTTTTCTGTATGGTTTACGAATCTCGTATCAGAAACTTTGGCTGTTCTTTGCCCTGTCTCTAACATTGTTATTATTGTTTGTGTGTAGATTTTTTTTTAATGGGTCATTCACTAGAGGGCACGTGCATTCCAAACTGACATCTTGCCACTACAGATATCCAAAAAAATTGGTGTGTTTTACAGCCTTGCTTTTAATGCTGATTGCCTCCATAATAAAGAATGCTCCTGGGAAAAACAAAATTAAAATTCTTGCCTCTGAATTTTTATTCAATGATCTCACATTACAGAGAGGAGAATTAAGGACACACTCTATACCATTAGAAAACGCCCATTAAATAAAGCTAAAATGAGAGTTAAAATTACTTTCTTTTAGCAACTGCATTTTACATGGCAGCATCACCCCTTGGTGAGCTCTCAGAATGGGCTGCCCATTGGAAATCTGAATGATGCCTCAGCTTAATCTTTAAACATCCAATGTTATCTGCCTAAATCTGTGAGTTATGTAATTGCTATTGCACAAGGAAAAAAAAGGAGAAAGAAAGAAAACTCAAGAGGAACACAAGTAGAGTTTATAAAGAACTCCAAGGTTACAGCACTCTTTATGGAATAAATGATCCATCCATTCAGCTTGGAACAGGGCAATTGCAAGGAACAGCACAGATAAAACATCAGAAAAATATGTCTATCTACTTTTAGATTCCTCTGGTCTATTAAAGCCATGAATAACCCTATAAAAACATATTAATTTTCTCCTTATTCCCCATTCTCTTATTTGATACTGATTGTCTCCTTCTGTGGGACACAGCCACTGCACAGACACATGGATTGGTCTTAGCTTTCCAAGGACATCTGGCTTCACAGCTAGGTACAATGAGCTGCAGTCATCAAGATCTACGTTCAGGGAGGAAAGCATGGGTCCAAGGAATGTTACACAAAACTCTGCAAACAGTTTGGATGGTCTATTTGCTTGCACGACATTCTAATTTTGCAGCTTTTCCTTGTCTTTAGTCATTAATTCTGTATTTCTGTGTCCACAACCTCAACCTCAATATTGTTTTGTTGGTTTTTTTGTTTGGTTGGTTGGTTTTTTGTTTGGTTTTTTAAATTTATTATTTTTTTATTATTATTTTTTTGTTTTTATTTTATCCTGATTAACACAAAAAGCACGAAACAGCATGGGGGTGAAAATAGGTTTCTGTGGAATCCTATTAAAAAACTCTCTCCATCCAGAGGAAAATTCTTTTCTAGTGACCTACCAATTAGCCAGTGTTAATGTGTTTCATTCCAGTGGTATTGTTTCATCTTTGCATTGAAATTGCTAAGCAATAGCACATGGAATGTGAGAGAGGAATAACAGCACGCTAAACAACGTATCCAAGTTCCTACAGGCTAATGGTTATTCCTTTCTCAAGGATCACAGCATAGTTCAGCTTACATTAGAATTTTCCTAATTATCTGCAGATTTATAACATCCCAGTTCCGTAGGTAAATTATAAAAGCTTAAGAGAGATGATGGACTGTTATATTTGCTCAAGTATTCTCACATTTCCTACTGCTGAGATGGATAATGCCAATGCATATTTCTACACTACATTATGGCAAAAAGGATTGAAAAATCTGTGGATTTTGCCAAAACTGTTGATGAGCTACAGCATGACAAAAAGTTAGAGAACACTAAAATATGACATGCTTTCATCCAGATTTCAGAGTTTGCTTGACCTGTATCAGATCTTTCTCTGATAACAGACTATGCAGGCAAAAATGTGACCCCACCCTTTTCTAGGGATGTTATAGGTGAGATGTGGAGCCTTGTGAAATTTTTAACTCAAAACTATCTCTGTGACATACAGGATTATCTTTTCTGAATAAATCTCTAGGTCAGAGGCTATGGTTTGATGCCTGCTATTGCACAAAACAAGTTTTACATCTCAGAGAATTTACAAATTTAATGTTCAGACTCCCTTCAGTGAGAGCCATTCAAGCCCTGTGCCTTGATAAAACTGCTCCTTAATCTTGCCATACCACTGTGCCCCCACCAATAAAAAGGAATTGTACCATCTCTTGTTCATCCTGGCTACTGATGCTCAGACAACTGGTAGGTGAGATGTCACAATGTTCCGAGGTGCTGCATGCCCGCAGGGAGGACCAGGTGTGGCTGGGCTGACCAGAGGGTGAATACATCCACTGGTGCCTTGGTGTGGGCAACCAGCACCACCCAGCCAAGACAAATTACAGAAAGAAAGTTCTGTGACCAGCTCATCCCACCTGTCAGACCTCATTCAGCAGCTCTCAGCAGCTGGGAGTCTTGAGTTAACCAGCCAGAACAAATGGGATTCCGTCTGCTTAAAAAAGTGTTGTAAGGGCTTCTGCCATACACAGGTAAATATGTCCTACAAAGTACTGCAGTGTTTGTTGCAAAACCAAGGTGTACCTTTAATCTATTCTTGTGAAGGAAGAATTTATTCTTTTGCCAACTGCCTACAGCTTTTCTGGAACAAAAACTATCCCTCACAACAATTTGTAGACTAGGTTTATGATCTGGGTGAGATTCAAACTTATAAATAATTTCAACCCTTCCAACTATAAAAAAGCAAAAGGTCACTAACCCATCTCATCTACTGGCACAGGTAAGAAAGAGCCACAAGTATTCTGGCCTATTACATGGCATGTTTCCTTTTGACCTTCGTAAACATTCTCCATTTTTTATTTGTTTGTTTTTAATTCTCGCCCTAGGACTTCTAATTGTGTTTATCACCAATATTCTAAACTGTGCTTCAGTCTTCTTGGACTGGAATTATTTTGCAACTACATTTATTTTCTTTAAACAAGCTTTCAAAATTTAACACTTGCTCAGAGTTAGTTAAGATAAATGCCATTTCACATGCTTTCACAAAGATAAAAATTCTTGGCAATCATCTGTTTTATTTTTTGATTTGGCTGAAGCAGATAGCATGATAAAAATACTGAGCAAGAACATTTTAACTTTAATACTTGTAGTGTAGATAGAAGCCTGGCTGAGAAATAATATTTTTCTTTACTTTTTAGTAATCTAGGATTTGGTGAGGTCCATGTCATTACAGCCTGGTTACAGGGCTATTGCTGAAGTTAATTTAAATTACTAACTGGCTAAAGTGGCTAATATTCTTGTAGAAATTTTATTTGTTGCAGTGAAGAAACCAGGAGTTTATTATGCTGACAAAGCAGACTGAAGCCTACCATCTGGACACAGGACTCTAACAAACAGAACCTCCAGGTTGCTATTTCTAGGTCTGCTGTTAGAGGGAAATGTGACGCTTCACTGCTGGCAATTGCCCACATTTTAATGATAGCTCTGAGTTCACTACATTGGTCCCATTTCATTAGACATAAACTTGTAAGGCTCCTTGCCTAGAGGTGCTTTGTTGCTGCTGGTGAGCATGACTTTTTCCTCATGAAACACTAGTTGTACTTAGATTCCATGCCTAGCAGAGTCTTGAGGTTCTTAGGAAAAGAATCCACCTGTGAGTGGGCATACTTGAAGCTGTGTACCTCATGTTTTCGTTTTTGTTAGCATCCCTTTTGACCCTCATTGAAACTTCACAAAACAATGTTTTGGAGCAGGAATGGCAGACCAGCTTGTTAGCAAGGCAGTGGTACCCCTGTTGATGATCACTATTTGGCCCCTGCAACCCTGGTATTGCTTTCTTTAATGAGGAAATCAAGAGGATATTAAACTGAATTTGTATTGACTGAGTTACCCTCTAGACACTTTTCTTTGGTGATAATAATACATTATTTAAGCCAAAAGCTGACAGTAACTACTGCTCAAATACTGAGGTAACCCACATTAAGAACTCCCACACAGCAACTTGATTTGCTGTTTCGTGCTTATGCACCAGGTCTCGGTGCATGAGCTCTCAAGCATCAGTAAGAAACATGATCACAGGGAACAGGAAGAAAAAAATATCATCACATACACAAAAAGCTAAAGCTGTGATCTGACAGTGACTTCAGCAATCCTTGTCCCAGTCTCTGTTTGTCATGATGGATATATATGTGCTTGTGTACATGTGCACAGGAGAGAGAGCATGTGAGCCCAGAAACACAAGAATATACATATTTTGTTCAAAACCAGGCTACAAACAGCAGGTAGAAAGCCATAAGGCAGTTGTACAGCAGTTTGTTTTTTAGCAGGGACTTCTCATCCACAGACACATACTCAAGTTATGTAAAAAAACAACAGCCTTGAATCCCACCTGTTACTGGCGATAGAAAATGTGCAGATGAAACTAATTGAATCATGACCTGCTCAGCAGCACAAGTCTTTCTGCTTTTCCAGGAAAGCTTTGAGGAAGGCTCCTGGTGTGGGCTGTAACAGCCAGCTAATGTTTAAATGTTATTTTCTGTGAATTTTCCACATTGATAACTGGCTGATGTCATCACAGAGTTCTTGCAAAAGGACAGGAGTGCAGCTCCTCTGGATATTAAGACACTTTTTTAGTGCTCAGTTATTTACTTTGTGTTTGTGAACATTTAAAAATGGAGTGAAAAATTTTAATAGATATTGAACTCTAGATTAAGTGCATGTGCTGAAGAGATATGGTAGATGAACTTTCCTCAAATTTCTATGTGTTTTTCAAAGATTTAGGGGGTTTCTGCTTTTTGGTTTTGTTTTATCAAGCTCTGCTATGAATTTTAATCATAAAGGCTGGGTAAGATTTTGAGATCTGATTTAAAGATTTGCCTGTCATAAATGATTGTTAACATGGAAAATTTTGCTCACTTACCTACTGTGCTTTTTCTCAAAAAAATGTTTATCTTAATATGAAAAACTGCCAACATTCCAATAATGTCTGTCCCTAAGTACACACATGAGCCTTCTGTAATCACATTTTCATTGAAAAACTGAGATGTCTTGTCAGGTGGAGTCTGAAGCAACCCAATCACAGATGACCAGAGAGTACACAGGTATCAGATTTAAAATTCATAACCAAAAACCAGCTTTTGACTAGAAACAGATAGGATGGAGGCACCTGCAAAAGTGTCTGGAAATTTGTACTGGAATAGGGGTGGGAGGACAGCACAACCTTAGTGCTGTAGCACACAAGGCAACAGGTGGCTGGGCTTTTCAGTTGTGGTGGAGAGGAGAATTTCTATGCAGAAAGTAACCACATTATGACTTGGACAGTTTTAGTTCCTGTGGCAAAAAATAAAAAGAAAAAAGGAAGAAATATTTGATCCCATAACAAGGAAAGGCTATCCTTTAAAAGAACTAGATCCAGATAAGGAAAAACAAAGTACAAGATGTAGATGGACCCATTTACTCCCAGGAAAGAGGCTTGAAGATACTTCTGGTGTTACCTTGCATGATGGCTTTTAATTATGGTATGTTAATTGCTGTAATCCAAGTAAAGAATTCATATTCCAAAACCACTTTCAGCAAGCCAAGCTGCTAACTTCCATTTTTTACATAAGTGCCAATAATGGGAATAGTAGAACCCCCTCTTCAACCTGTGCCCTTCTGCAGCACAGGTATATGTTAAGAGGAACATTTTTACTACTAGAAAGTATCTTCCACTCTAATCTGTACCTTAGGAGAAGTCCTAGCTCAGATTTCATGGGAAATCATAGGCAAAGGTGGGCTTATTATGGGCATGGACAAGTAATTGACAAGGATTCAAAAACATGACTAGGGACATTCTTGAGAAGTTATGAATATTTCTACGAAATCTGTATTTGGGGCCAAATCGTGAGATTTGAAAACATTCCTACCCATCTGTGTTGTATGGGTTGATGGCAAGTTTTATGTCTGTTTTAGTACCAGACACATTTCAACATTTCATGGGATCAAGAAATCTCATAAATGTGGCATTTACTGTAAGCATTTACTTGAAGACCACTGGGAGAGAAATATACTTGTACACTATGGCACCTGAATAATATCAGGAAGGAAGCTTCAAAGGGAATATAAAACAGTAAAGAGGTTGATTCTTCTTTCCTTCTGAACAGACTCCAAATTTATCACGGCAGAACTTGGTTTTCCCTTCCAGGCTGGGGCTGCTTCCACTTATACAAAAAACAGGCAAACAACAAGTATGGCTTAGAAGACCACAGATGCGTAACTAAGATTTGAGTACAGGTTTTAAGTGTTCTGATTTGGGGAAAAGTGTTGGATGAGCACAAAAAGACAAAATTCAGGTCATGAGGACATTAAATACCTGAATGAGGCAGAATGAGGCAGAAATCCTTATTACCAAAGCTTGAAAAAAGACACTAAATCAAGGAGAAAAAAAAAAAAGGAGTCAAATAATATAAATCTGAGTAATGAACACGAGAAAAGGGATATAAACCCCACCTTCCACAAATTAGAATCCAATTTGATAAAAGATAATTCATCAAATTAAATTATTTAAAATGTAAAAAAAAAATCACTGGAGAGGACAATATGTGATGGCATGTAAGATGGAAAAACAATCACCATCCATCATTTGAGCTTCTTCTTTGTGTCCCAAATGATCAGTAAAAGATTATGTTACATTACCTCTGGAGAACTAAGTCAATGGATAAGCTGATAAATCTGACTAGCTGGGAAAAATTTGATAAGCTGTCTGAATAGGTGTAAATCCAAACCAAGCTCAACACCAGTGGAAAGAGGCTACAGTTTTAACTGGCTTAGATTTCTGCACCTGTGTTTGTATGCTCCAGCCACCACAACAATGTTTCTTCTTTAATGTAAGTATCTTTGGCAGCTCTCACAAAAAGTTTTGCTAACAAAGCTGTTTTTGAGGAAGTTAATGGAAAGGAAAAATGATTCCCTATAAAGATTTGTATAGGGATCATTTACTCCCATTATTGCAATAAACAACAGCATTGTCATGATCCAAACCAAAATGTTTACTATTGCTAAAAATCTCCAAGCTCTATATCAATTATTTTATCTTGGATACATCACAATTATAAACAATTTTTTCCATTGTACACATTATTTCACATGACCATGAGAAAAGAAGGCACTTTTCAGCAAAAGAATATAAAAGCAATTTCTTCTGCAGCTCTCCAGTCATCTAAGTTTTATTTAAAAGTTGTGACATTATATTTCCTACCTATTTCAAATTTTACATTTCTTTCACTTTCAGTCAATGTCTACTGCTGTAATTAACAAAAGTGAGAATTCATTCAAAACCATGGGTTTAGTGGATTAGGAAATATAATTGCTGAATCTTGGAATATATTAGAGAATCACACAGAAACACAGAATATGCTGAGGTGGAAGGGATCTGTAAGAATTATCAAAGTCCAGATCCTGGCCCTGTGCAGGACACCCCAGGTGTCACACCATGTCCCTGAGAGTCTTGACCAAAAGCTTCTTCAACTCTGTCAGTCTTGGTGCTGTGGCCACCTCCGTGGGGAGCCTGTTCCAGTGCTCAACCTCTGAGTGAAAAACATTTTCCTGATATTCAGTCTAAAGCTCCTCTGACACAACTTCAGACTTTTTCTTGGATGCTCTCCCTGGTCACCACAGAGCAGAGGTCAGCGTCTGCCCCTCCTCTTTTCCTCATGAGGAAGTTGTAGCTGCAATGAGGTCTCCCCTCAGCCTCCTCTTCTCCGGGCTGAACAAAGTGCCCTCAGCCACTCCTCATTCAGCTTCCCCTCAAGGCCCTTCACCATCTCTGTTGCTCTCCTTTGGATGCTCTTTAGTAGTTTAATATCTTTCTTACATTGTGGTGAACAAAACTACTTTGTTATTGTTAATTTCCTTCTATGATTTTTTCAAATCCAAATCTACTGTTGGATGAGGCTTGTGGGTGAATACTTGGGGAAAAAAAAACAAAACCAAACCCTAGTGCAAATAACACCTTCCTTCTGCATTCTCAGCCTCTAAAACTGGATTATGAGAATGCTGAAAATTACACTGAATCTCTTTCTGAAAATTACCATCCCTGCTCAGATGATCATTTCAGTTGAGGAATTGCTATAGTACCTTCAGTTTAAAACTAATTACAGACAGACTTGGTATCACTATAGCAGTTTTCACACAACCTTAGAGGTCAATTTTACAGCAAAAAATTTTAGCAGACCTCACTACTGGCATAAAATCTCTCCTTCAAATTGATAAATACTCAGGAAGGTAGAAGCTGTAATCGATTTCCCCCAAGCAGAAAAGGCAAGGGAAAAAGTATGTGAGAAAGTATCCAACCTGGATCCAAAAAGCCATAAGGAAACAAAAGGTTTATCAGTTCCCAGTACATCTCTCAGTGTGCTTTAACTTGCATCATGCAGTAGTCTAAGAGCATGCCATCTCTACGGTGCATTTTTTTCTTTAGTAAATGGGGAAACTAAAGGGGTACACACTCTAACTGGCTGTGGGTGTTCAGCCTGCGAGACTAACGTGGAGCTAGTCCAAAATTCAGAAGTTTAGTACCAGCTCTACAGACCTGCTCCTCTTGCCTTCTCCTTCCTGGCAACAAGAAGGATAACTGGTATTGTCAAAATGCCACCTGTATGGTGGTTCTCGCTGCTTCTGAGGGCATATCTGCCCCCTCTGGTTAACCTGGTGCTGAAGCGTCACCAGTTAATTTCTTGCTCCATTCTGAGAAACAGTCGCAACTTTGCACAAATACCTGTTGCAATCAGACTGCTCTTCTCTGAGCTACTAGTTGGCTTGAATATCCAGGAGCTTACAGTTTGGATAACCTCACCCTTGGCAGTTCCCAAAAAGCCTCTGTCTTCGAGTTTATTGACAAGTTTGCCAAGCCTCCAGTTACATTCTCCTACATTTTTGTTTTCACTTCTGCCTGCCGCTGCTTCTGCTGGGGCTGAAATTGTTGCCAAACCTCCCAGGTTTGCATTTTTCCCTCTTTGTACCATCCCAGTTAGAGAATGTCGTCGCATGGCAACACAATGCAAAGCATTCATTTAGTGACACAGAACAATCTAGCTAAAGGCTATTTCAGCCACACATAGGTTGATTTTTATGGAGAAGAGTAGACAGAAAAAAGGGAAAATGTCCCACAATCCTTCTTTATTTGGAAGAATGGCTTTTAAATTAAGTCAAGCAGTATCTTGTTTTATCATTCATTTATTTAGCAAAGAAAGGAATGAATTCAAATACCCCACACAATGAACACATATTATTCCCTGATATCAAGATGCAGATTTGCTTGTGAACAATTTAAATGAATCTGGTTTTTTACTATTGAAGTCATCTTGTACTGTGCATGGATTTGTGCAGAAGCAATACATTTTGGGCTCAATTCTGTAAACACATAAAAATAAGTAACTCGTTACATCTGTACCATTGATCTCGGTGTGGCTACTTACTTGATGAGTAAAATTATACTCAAGAGCCTAGCTTATGCCAACCTAGGCATGGAAATGACACTGAAAATTAGAAGCATATCTCTCCAGGCTCACTGCAGTGTTGGTGGAGAGACACAAGCCCTCATCAGGATATAACTCTGCCCCATCTAAGTATGTTTTCCTAGACGAGACATAGATGATGCTGATGGCAGCTACAATTAAAATTGGCCAGACGCCTCAAGCAGAGCAAGATAAGCTTGGACCAAACTGTTTACAGAATTGATCTCATACAGCAAAGCCATTATGCATACAATCAACATTAGGAATGTGCTCATGTTGTGCCAATTTTATTAAAACCAGTCCCACATTTAAAGAAGTGAATATATTCATTCTATAATTATGAGGGAAAAAAAATACTGAATCATTTAATCCTATTAACATTTTGCTTACATCTGGGACCTCTTACATTCTTTTCTGGTTTGTACAGCCATATGATCTGATGCTCTGAGAAATTTCTTCACTAACATAAGTGCTTCAGTAGCTCTTGATTTCTACATTGGCATGGTATTTTCCCAGAGTCTGGTGTGGATCTCTGGTGGAGCTAACTAAATGCACAGTATCCTACATCCATGTGAGACTTTAATCAGTACTGCTTAATGGCCTGGAAAGCAAAGCCATTTAAGCCCCATTCTTTCTTCCACTCTCTTATGAAATTCCTAATCCTAGTAAAAAATCTCCTGATTAGTTTTAGCCAAACCACACTGCTTCGACATCAGGTGACTGCAAACAACTGGAAAAGGTTCTACATAGAGTAACTTAAAAAGGCCATAAAGATCAGCAGACTCAAATCAACGTCCAAGATATATCTGCAAGCACAAGAGTCCATTTTCTAAGCAACTGAGGAACATATGCTATGATTCAGACATAAAAAATAAGCACAAAAAGTGTACTCAGGCATAGAGGTACTTCGAGTTGGCCAATGAGTGTACACACCGTGCAGGATGTGACTGACAGCCTTGCTTCCTCCTCCCTCCATGCAACAGGGCTTCATGGAAACAGCTTTACTTAGAGAGTTTTCATTTATCTGAAAAACTGTTTGCATTCAAAATAGAGAAGCATTTTTAAATTTATACGAACAGTGTAAGCATGGTTAGTAATATTAACTAATGGCATCAGAAGTAATATAATTATTTATCCAAAATAGATCACTTTATCCAAGAGAAAAGATGAAGGATATTCAAGTATGGCATTTGATGAACAAGGGACTTGATTTTCCCTTTCAAAGAATAGAACAATGCATTCATAACCAAATTTTATCCTTGAGAAAATTTGAGAGCTCTATTGGCTTAAACAAAGTTTGACAGAAAGAAAAAGAAGAGCTTTCAAGAAGAAATAGACATTGTTTAATAGGGAGCTTGGCAGTGCTAGGTTAATTGTTGGACTTGCTTTTAGAGATCTTCCAACTTAAACAATTCTACAAAACCTGCTTTTTCAGCTTTGTAGCCTATTTTAGAAAAAATGCTAAATAAACTAAGTTTAAAATTAATAGAGACTGCACTTTGCTTTGCTCCATGTACTAGAAAAAGCTGTACTAAACTACCTCTAGCTGCATAGAATTCAGAAGGTGGAAATACGGATACAGGCAGTGCGTCTGGGGTCTTTTAAAATTACCTAAGACACAAATACCTAAAGCCTTTACAACCTGTTGTCTCACAACCTAGCTTGACAAGGAGATCTTGCCATCAAGTTTTTCACATTTAAGTGCTGTGAAATTTTCATGTTTACCCAGCTGCTTCAGATAGAGTTTTGAATATACTTCTACCTGTGATATAGAACAATTAAATTTAGGATGCTAAATGACAAAGAAAAATAATTAAAAGAAACACTTTCCTGACATGTTGGCATGGGAGCTGCTCAAAGATCTCAAAATATTTCAAGAATGCCTGAAATACTCCTTTAGGAGAGGGAAGTGTGAGCAGACTGAGCATCTGGTAAATGGACTTCTACCTATGACCATGCAGACTTAACCTAGGGTACTATTACCACATATATAACATGTATCTAACATATGTATTTATCCATGAAAAGAATGAAAAATAGATCACTATAAAGATAGGTGTGCCTCAAACTACTGAAGAGTTTAGGAAAAAAAAAGATAATTTCAGTAATTTTAATTAAAAAAGATAAAATAAAAGTACGTAGTTCAAATAGCTCAAAGGTATTGGTCTCAAAACAAATGGTCTAAATATCAACTCCAGAAGCTGGACTAATGTGCTCTTAATACAGGGGTAGAATGGAACAATGTTGTTCATATGTGTGTATGTACATGTGCTGCTTTTTCTTGGCAGTAGCAACAATATAGATTCTATTTTATTTTATTTAAATATAAAATTTATCTTTTGCCATGAACACAGTAATTCAAATACCATACTGGTTATGATTTGGAGAGCTTTTCTCCCCTCTCTTTCTTGCAAAGAAAATTTTCTCTTACCCAGGGCAATCAGCTAATTTATTCCTGGGACACCAAATCTATTTTACAGTGAAAAATCACAAATTATAGAGACACAGCATTATTATATTTCTGGAGATGAGCTGGTGTGAAGGTGAGGTGCTTTCATTTGACTGAGTTAGTAACAGGGAGAACTATTCAGCTGGAAAAAAATAGGCAGCTGATCTTAATTACTTTCATAGATGGTAAATGTGTGTTCATTTTACTGCATAGCATTTTAAAGACCACTTTGAATTCTTTCATTTTCCTGTAGAGCAGATTGGAAGCATAGTGCTACATTCAGATCTAACCCCATTCAAAAATGTAGCTCACTGCCATGAGTAGATACTGCATTTACCATTGCTATGGAAGTGTTTATTGATACTTATTGATTTTTTCATACATAGTTATGAATCATTATAATCTGTACATGTTTATTCTTCTATCATACCACAACCTAATTAACCTAAGGACTCTAAACAGAATGGAAACACTTCCACTCTGCTACTCCTTGCATACCTTCCTAGTATTCTAGTGCAATGGTCTTTGCTTTTAGCAAGAAAATGAAAGCCTAGTTCTTTAATCCTTAATATTCACTTTTAATTTCTTCTCATAAGCTTCTGAGAATAGCAAATGCTTCCTTGCCACTATATACTCTGTAAAATCTGACTCAAATCCCTGCAATTTTCTTTTTAGTTATACATATGGAATTTCAGATACAAAAATAAAAATGTCATGAATGTGGGTGAAAACAGACAGGACAAAGAAAAATGGTATAAATCTTTGTGTTTCCTCATCTACCACTACAAAAGGAATCAAAACTGATAACTTAAAACTCAAATAGTATTTTAAATATTTACATCAGTGAAGTCCAACAAGATCAACTCTTGAAACACCGTAAGACTGTTCCTCTAGGGGCTGACTGATGCAGGTCAGACATGGCAGCAAGATGAGACAGCCCTTTGCAAAAGTATCTATACTCTCTGAGCCAGCTTTGTTTGTCGGACACATGCATATAAAGTAACAGCTGGAAAGAAAAAGCAGACCTATGATTATACCTACATACCCCCAGGAGCCAGAGACAGCACCCAGTGCTCAGTGCAGTTGTACTATTCTGTGGCCAGCCTGGTGGCCAGTGCCACAGCCACCAGAGACAAGCGTGTCCCATGGGCGTGCACCAGGGAGAGGAAGCCTGTCGAACACCACAACAAACCCCAACGCTGCAGCAAGGCTGGATTATTAAAGACACAGAAAAACCTCCCAGTGTGCCTCTCCCTTCTGCCCTCCTCCCTTGGTATCACTGTGGGACATGCCCTTCCACAGACCTGCAAAAATTAAACTGAACAAGGTGAAGGCTTTATGTGACTGGGCTTGGCTTGCAACTGGAAACCACTGACCCTAGAAGTGTCCTGGTTAATTACAAGATTGTATCCCTCGGTACAGCCTTAGTACTTCTCTGCACTCTGAGCAGCTGAACTGCAGTCAGAGTGATTTACAGCCCAGAAAGATCAGCCTACAGAGCTCAGAGCTGCTGCAGAGGATCGCTAAACCACCACATTTCTTCTTGTCACCCCCAGCACCTTGTGAGCTCCTTTTGGCAGTGTGAGCTTCAGGAGACTGCAGAGAGGGCTAAAAGCAAAGCTCCCTTTTTAAACCCCAAGGAAATAAGAGACAACGCCTAAAAAGAAAATGAGATTTGTACTCCTGGCACAGGTTTAAGGGGTAACATTATTATCTCTTTTTAAAACTCTGGAATTACTTAGTCACTTGTTAGAGAAACATAAGTGGAAATTTATGAAACTGAGCGAAGCAATGCAATCCTCATGAGTGGTCCAGCAACACTGAGGGGCTACAGCTGCCCCTGACACTGAAGGCCAACCTTGCATTCTGCAAAGGAAACATCATGTCACAAACAGGCGGTTTGGGCTTTTGGCATCAATGGGACATTGATGGCTTGGATCGTGCTTGAAATGTCTCTGAACTTCATCTCTGAAGCCTCAATCACATGAGCACTTGAGTAGCACAGACCTTGGGGACTGGGGAGTTACAGGAGGCCAGAAAATACACAAGCCCATTAGTACTCATCATAATTATTGAAATCTGTAAAATAGGTATTAGAATAAGTCTTTGCAGTAAGATGTGGATTGAAGTATTTGTTTCTCTCCTCTAGAATCAGGTTGTTTTTGTTAAATGCCTGGGAAGAAAAAAAAAAAAGAAATCAGAAAATGAAAAGGACATAGGAAAAGTAACCACTAATTGCTCTTTCACCAAGGTAGTTTTTGTGGCAAATATCTGTGCATAGTAAGCCAGTTGAAAATGCATTGAGAAATACCTGTACATTTACAGAAACGCAGTTGCAAGAAGTATCTTCTTATGTAATAGCATTCCTATAGAAAGCAATTCTACTTAATAAAGCCAGACATTTTCCCCCAATATTACAAAACCAATTTTATGATTCTATGAATATTTTAAATCATATATAGTTCTTCCTATTAGAATGAGTCACTTACTATCTTTTTACTGAATAAGTATTATTTTCTCTTTATTCCTTAATTCCTGTCTTAATTCCCTGATTTTCAAGTGGCAGAAATATCTGAAGGCCTTAAGAGCATTAATTCTGTTTTTTAAAAAAGTAATATGGATATTTAGAAAACGAATTTTCAAAGGATCGGGTTTTGGGATTTTTTTGTTTCTGTAACTATCTAAAGAGATGATGTGGAATTTGAAAAGACTTTAAATTAGGTCCATATTCCACTGCTGACTAGAAGATCCAGACTTTTCTTGCTGTTTTTAATGATTTTCATTAAAATGTCTTTAATTAGAAAGAAAAATGCAGAAATTAAGAACTGGATTATCCAGGTAGGATTTAAGAAAAGTCCTCATTTGCAAAAAAGCTTTGCAGATGCATGAATAAACTCTGTAATCTGAAGATACTGAACTAGGTATTTTCAGAATGCACGTCCTTCCTTAATTCAGTGGACCTGAAATGCAGAGTTATTTTAAAAGGTCACAAAAAGAAAACAGCAATTTGGGAATAATGATGAAATAGTATGGGTATCATTATAGACTCTCAGTACATTTGTACTGCTTTTTCACAGAGTACATTGGCTATAAACTCTAGCTAAGAGTCTGACCCAGAATATAGTCACCAGATACATCTTCCATACAGAGACATAGCACAGGAAGATGAAGAGTGCCCTTGACAGTGGATCATCAGAGTCAAAGGATTTTCTTCAGTAGATGCCATGGTGAATGGCCCTATTTACTTCTTGAACAAGCCACTAGGGAACACAATCGGGAAAAAAATCGCACAAAAGAGCTTGAGTGATTTGATTTTTCCCAGGAAAACGTGCTGTATAAATTATGGATACATGCAAAATTCAACTTCCTGCCTAACAGGGATTGACAAGTGAAAGGATCTGCAATTACAATACCTCAAGTGAAATCTACTTTTGTCATTAATGATCAGCATTATTTGAGCTCGAATGCCACTGCGGAAAAGTAGCAAGGAGAACTCTTGATATCTTTTGATACTGGAGAAGTGTTTTCTAGGTGTATAGAGTATCTCCCAGCCCTCTGCTTACCTTGATGGCCTCTACAGAGTCGTATTTGTCCAGTTTGTTGATATGGTTGGTGATGCTGGTGTTGAGTGGGGCGGGTGACACAGGGTGGATGACAGTGGCGTCGTGGGACTGCTGCTGGTACCGCTGGCAGTACGTGTAAACGAGCAGGGTGAGAAGGCAACCAAGGATTGAGCTACTTAACCCCACGGCAATCATGTGGAACATGTTGAATTCTGTGGAGCGGAGAGAAGGCGGCAATCTTAATTTAAAGGCAGTAGCAGTAAAAGCTTCAGCTCGGGGAAGAATGTAGACAGGCGTTTGATTCAAATAAGGATAATGGAATTTTCACATGTTTCCCTGAAACATCTCAATTGCAATGGTTTAACCCACGGTAGCAAATTCATTTTACCTCCCTGAAGGGACCATTATAAGAATCTTAGATACCCCTACATCTCTGTAAGTAGAGATCATTGAAAGATGCTTAAACAAGTTCAGAACACAAATAAAAGAATTAATTGCTTTCCGTATATTTGAGTACTTCATCAGGGTTTTTTTTCCAGACTGTATAACACAGCCTTGTTATACATAAATTATGTATATAGTATACATAAATAGGTTTTTTTCTTTCAGTGAACTATGGTATCACCTCTTCTGCTGCTGTTACAGTTTTTTCTCTTACACATAGTGACTCGTGGCAGAACTGAAAAAATCCTGATATCTTTGAAGCCTGTTCCTGCTTTCCATAAATGTTTTCCATATCCCTTTTATTGCATGCATGTCCCAGAAGCAGCAGCAAATGTTTTTCCATCCCTGCTTTCATTCTTGCTGGTTGCCATTCCTTTTGTAACTTGGCCAGTTTGTTGCCTTCTCCAGCTCTTGGAATTTTTTATTCATTTCAGGGAGAGGGAGGAAGAAATGGTAGCATTCTGGGGGGAAATGGGAAGTGGCAAGAGATGGACTCCTTGACTCTCAATATACTTTTAAGCATGGCAGCCAGAGAGTGCAAAGTCAACAACTCAGAGCCCAGCACCCTCCCTCTCCAGCTACACAAGGATTAAAACAGAGGAAGCCCATTGCAGCATGAAACTGTAGGAGGGAAGCTAAAGCACAACCATCCCCTGATGTTACTGAACAGATACCAAATTAGATATGGCACCAGTAGGATTTGCTCAAAATAAACAAATTGCACTGCTTTTCGTTGTTATTTCAGACTGGAGCTGTGCTTTTTGATTTACTTGAGGGAAGAAGTATCACTGAGAAGCTCATGCTGGAAATTTCATTTTAGTACGACTGAAAATTTGTTGGTTGTTGCCTAAATGTACAAATAAAGGATTTTTAACTGATATACTGGTGATAGTCTTGAAAATATCTCTTAGATCTTTTTCATTGTAATAAAGAAAAATGGCCCATACATGGGTCTCATTTTTTGTAAAATCTAAGGTAGGACCTTTACATGCCTCCTGAGTACTTAGAAACACGAACCAATATTTAGGTGACTCAGCTGAGTGTGTCTGTATATCAATCTATCACTAAAACATACTTCTACACCCTTATTAGGCTTTCCCAGTGTTGTAGAACTTGGCAAAATGTTTTCCTAATTAGGAAAAAAATCAAATTACATTATCTTGGCTTTCATAACAAGTTACCATATGCACAAGTACCCTTGCATAACCTCTGTGTTTTCACTGTCCTTTGTTAGGTTGAAAATGCAGCTTATCTGTGCATGGAAGAATACTAGAACTGGCCAGAGCTATTACCATGACGACACAGACTAAGCGTGATAGCTCAGCACAGAAAAAACAGAAAAGTTCATTTTCCTTCTTCTTCTTCTTATTGTTTAGTAGTTTTAAAAGTTTTTCCTTTCAAGATCTATTTTTCTAGCATCACGACTCTCCAGAATGGAAACTTTTCTTTACTTTTTAGTTTTGTCTCTGGAAATGAAGGTGAAAATGAGTCCCAGATAGAGTCTGGGCTATTAAATTTGTTAGCAGGCTGGTTTTCTGCTGTTTATTTGAAGTCTAAAAGAAGTTTGTGGATTTATTATCCTGAAAAAGGTGGAGCAACAAATTTACAAATTTTGACCTTCTGATAACTAGATTATTATAGGTATTTCTTTTTGAGTACAAAAAGACTGCCACACTGACAAAGAAAATACAAACATCCAATAATGCATGTTCTACTCTCAAAGGTCACCAATGACAGATGGATATTTAATGAGAAATCCTGTAATAACTACATTTTTCTGTACAGGTAACTACTTTTTTTCTGGACAAGTGTAAATAATGAGAATGCAGCATTTAGAAGGTAGAATAATACTAAGGGAGTGCAAAAGGTGAAACAAAAGCAAAAAAGCGGGGAATCAATATTTCAGCATTTAATAGATATCTTGAGCTGAAAAGCTTACCGCCACATCGTTTCTCTTCTATGCTGCTGGATCGTGCCACAGATATTTCTAGAAAAATAAATAAACCACTTAGACCAAGGAGAAAAACTACTGCAAAGACTTTCTAGTTAGATTAACACAGTAAGGATTTAAAAATTCATTCTATTACATCCACCTCAAATTCAAGGTAAAAAATATTTTCATTATGTGGTAGAATTAATAGAAAGGACCCATGATAACTTCAGGTTTCTTAGTTTCCCAAGCAAAAGCAGCAACTTTTATTTAATTAGTGCCTCAAAACATCTCTGGAATGAATAGGATGATGTGCACATAGAAACATTCTTTGTGGAGTTTAGGCTTGTGGGGAATGAGTTGATTTAGCGAAGCAAAATTAACTGCAGTTTAATTACTTTGTGTTCAAATGTGCTCATTACTACTAGAAGTCTCATCTAGCACTAATGTGAAAAGTGGGAATTTATGCATCTTCAAAAAAAAGACTGCCAATTTCATAGGTCTCAGTCATAAACTAATAAAATGCAATTCCAGCCTGTATCCTTACCATTCTTATTTTGAAAATACAGAATAAAATCTGTTGGCAATTGAGCTTTTCCACTCCTTACTTCCAGACGATAATTTCTATAAAGGGAAGTTCTGCCTTACAAATCAGTCACTTGAACCTCTCTGAAAGGGTCAAGGATCACCAGTACGCAAGTGGTTTAGCTGACACAGTATACATGGATTTCAAAAAAGCAGCATTTTAAGTTTTTTGATAGCGTCTTTCCAAGCAACAACTGAAGTGAAGGAAAAGATCCAGAAATTAGCTAGTACTACATGTCCAGTTCTTGCAACAGAGGAAAGTTGCCACTTCGGTAGGGACTAGTCTTTTCAGCCAAGAGCTAGGGGGGAAACCCCTGAGTTATAGGCTTGGATGAGTAAAAGCGAGCCAAGTGAACCAAAGAAAGCAAGCTCAATTCCCTAAGGTGGGAGTAATGAGCATGACCTTATCTGCTCTGCTATTGGTAATGTGAGGAGGAACAGCAAACAAAGCAGAAGGGAAAGAGATGTGGTGGCTTGTTTCAGATTCTGAAAATGCCTACCTTCCAAAACAAGATGTAGAATTTATATTAGATTAATCTGCAGAGTCACAGAATATGAATATTAATAGAGCTTCAAAAGCCTTAGAAAAGAGAAAATACAATGTGGGTGGTTTTGCTTTCATACTGACATTTTTCACATTGGTTTTAGAGGAAAATACTATTTGGGAGTTAAAGCATTATGCGCTATCCATAAAAACAGAGTTTAACTTTGCTGATGTCTTTGTTTTATTGTCCTATAGTTTACTGCATAGTCACACAAAGAAAAGGTTGCTGCACTGAATAAACACAGCTACATTTCAAATGATACATTTGAAATGCAATGAATTTGTAAATTTTTCTGTCTGTGAAAAGCCCCCTAGATTTTTTTAATGTACATAGGGAGAAAGTCAACTGTTAACAGCAACGCAATGTGACCACCCATACTGTTGTGCAGATTTAAATAACTCCTGTGATTTAAAAACAAAAGTACAGTCATGAGTTTTAACAAATACTATAGACTAATAACGTGACTATCCATCAGGTATTTAGCAGTCATGGGAGATAAGGACTGGAGGCAAAGCTAATAGTATTTGCCTTTCTGAGCAGTTATTAATGTAAGGGACTCTATGAAATGATTTCCAGATAAACAACCACAGCACTCATTTTGTACATGCAAATCACAAAACCTACAGCAATGTTTCTTTAATAATCCTAGTCTCAAAAATACTTAAAATAAAAAGCAAATTATTTCTGCTTGCTGTGTGTACTCATCCCTTGCTACCAAGCAGAATGGGAGAGACCTGTAGAATGCTGTGACAGTGACTAACAAAGTCCCAGGCAGTGACAGTAGGGACAGCTCCACAGCACTGGATATCATGGGTCAGATTTTTATGGAGACACCAGATCTAAGAATGTTGTCTCTACGCAGTAGACTAACATCCTTGTGCTGACTAAAGTCCAGTTCTGCTTCAGCTCATGGATCTGCACAGTGCAGTCTGAAGCAGTGTCATGATTCAGAGATTTAATAGAAATTTCACTAACCCTTCCAGGAGCTGGCTGATCTCACCTGGTATGAAGTTGGAGTCAGCAGCACAGGCTCGGGTCTCGGTGGTGTTGCCCGTGCACTGGCTGCCCACAGGGAACAAAAGAACGCACTGCCGGGCGCGGGTCTGGACGCCAGACGAATCACAGTCAGACCACTCAGACCACTCGGACCAGCTGTCTGCAACAGGCAGAGAGGGACACACGTACAGATACTGTGATTAAGGAGCTCAAGGGCACTGAGTGAGAGAAAAATAGCTTGTGTTTCTGAGTTAGGACAGAAAACCTCCTCCCCAGCTACCACCATCGAGCAGAGAGAGGGCAGCTCCTTCACTCCAGTGAAACAAAGGCAGCTTGGCTTTGGAAGTCTCTGAAATGTGGATATAAGGGTAAATTTGCTGCAGACATCTCATGGTTTTGGCTTCTGCCATGGCCTTTGTGTGTGCAAGTGAGAAGCTGGGGGATTCTGTGGGGATGACTGAAAGCATGATAGCTGTGGAATTAATTCCAGTCTAGGTCATTAGTGTAGACAAGGGAACTGCATTTTTTAATGTACCTGACAAGAAGCAATGAGAACTCTAAGAGTATATATTATAGTCTGAAAATGGATGTGTATTTAACCACAAAAACAAAAGCATCTTGAAGATTTTTCAAAGTTTTCTTTTTCAGCTTTTGCTATTTCAGGTTCATTTATTGGCTGTAGAGTCTCATTTTCTCTTCCCCATTCAGCTTGTCACCTTCTATTTATTTTCTTTCTTCCTCTCCTCATGTAGCTTTGATTAAGATATTTTTATTTCATACCTGTGAGATCTCAGATACTTTCCTTAAATGAAGTGAATTCACCTCATTCCCATGAGGTGGTGTGAGTTTGCTGCACTCAGCATTCTTACAACCCAAGGCCAAGCGTTCTCTTTATGGGAGTCTTCTGAGTTTGGCAAATATAGGAAAGACAGAGCTCAGATAAAGTTCCTTTTTTCTGTCAGCTTTCCCACCGAGATAGGTTTTATGGTTTTGATATAGAATAAATAGTGCCCTACTATTCCAAACCAAACTCGTTTCTGCTTCAAAATTTTAAGTAATTTTATGCCAATAAAAAGCAAATTTACAAATTTCATTTTGCCTGAAATGAAAAGCTGTGTATTTTCTAATTTTGATTCAAGTTAGATTGAAGAAGATTGCAATTTGTGAATTAGTGAAGCTTTTCTACACTGTTAATCAGGTGGAAAGTTAAGGAAGTTTTACACACTTTGGGGCCCCTTCCAATGCCTTGTATAATTCCAGAATACAAGGTTCACATTTACTCATTACTTTCCCCTTGTTCACACGGGCAAGAAGTTAAAACTCTCAGTCATCTAAAATTTAACAGACTGCAGAAGAAATATTTGAGACTGCAGTCTTGAAAAATGCCAAGCAATAGGTGTTGTTTATTAAATAGATTTACCTAGCAGGTCAGTTAGGAACAAGGATATTGATATTTAATGAACAATTAGTAACTATCTGGATGAGGCCTTCTTTGAACAACAGGAAAAATACCTTGATACAATTAGCTTGTAAGATCTTGTTCTCATGAGTAGCAGAAATACTCAGCTTTGTCCTTTAGCTCTTCTGTTTCCTAGGAAAGGCCCTGGAGGGGCTCATTAGTAGAGTGGGTACTAGGAGCAGAGAGGCAGATGCCAAAATGTAGTTCAATCCTAATTCAGGGGGGTAGGAGAGCTGAGGTGGGAGTCAAGCAAATGGACAGGCTTCTTCTGCTTGCTTAGTGTGGCACATCCAGGAGCTGCTGTTATCACCTCCAGTGTCAGCTGCTGGATCTAAGTAAAATAAATATCTGAATCTTTACCCTTTTTAGTAACAATAAAGCCCTGCTCATTCAAGCCTAAAGGAATGTTGCCCATTATAAGTTTCGGCCCAGTTTTCACTGGTGGCAGAGAGCATGTTTAAGCCAGAGCCAAGATTCTTCTCCAGTCCTGGTATAATTGGGATATATGCAGCAGGTGCCAAAATACTTGTGGGCATCCTAAATGCACCTTGTAGGCTGGTGCACTCTGCAGCCTCATCTTGTGCAGCATGCTTTTGTCCTGCTAGATCCTTTGCTGAAGAAGCTCCATCCCACGGTGAAATAGGAACTCCAGAGTACACAGGGATCGTGCTAAGCCATATATGGGTGACTGGGCAAGTTTACTGTTTCATCCTGCTCCTTAGGCGACCCATAAGGAAACTACGTGAGCCCTGCAGTGCACTCAGACACTACAGGACAGGTGGCCTGTGGGCCTGGTGCCAAGCTGCTCAGCTTCATCAGGCACACAGAATCACAGAGGAGGAGAGGGGCACATTGGTGCAAGCATGAAACAGAGGGTCCCACCCTGCAGTGGTGGGTCCTCACACCAAACCTGTGGTTTGAGGACATTGCTGGGAGCTCAGGAGCTGCAGAGAAGTAAGGCACCCAACACTAACAGATGTATGACTTCAAATTGTCAGATGTGCCATGGGAAGGTGATCCCATAGCTTTTGCATGCTCTTCTACTGAGTCAGCTCTCTTGCCTCATTCCTCTGATTGTTGTATCTTCAAGGTATCTGAGGCTCTCTTGCACCTCGGGCAGGCTCCTCTCAACTTGCTCCTCAGTTCTGTGCACAAGTGATGAGAATGTAGAAGAAAGAGTGGATTGGAGAGGTGTTTAACCTGGCTTTTCACCTCTAACGTGGCAAGGCTTAATCATGATGTGTTATATCTTCTTTGTGCAGAGTCTTGGCTGGCCTTTGAAGCCAGGTTAAGATAAAGCAGCTCCTAAGAAATCCCTTGGTGAAGGCAGCACTGCAGAAAGATCAGATTATTCAATGTAACATTTAAATTTCTTTCATGCAGTATTACACCACCATTTCTAAATGCTCAGGTGCTTTGTCCATTATTTTTAAGTGTAAGTCACCAAGCCAAGGACAGAATGTATTTTCACCTCTTACAGAAGCTGTAAATACTTAAGGTATAAAATACTGTTTTATGCAACATATTGCAGACACCACTGCAACTGGTTACACTTACTGATAATCAGCCACTACTGATGAATACTGCAGTGCTTCCTTTCATATTGCTGTGATTGCATTTGGGTAAATTAAAATAAAAACTACAAATTCAATGACAGAGCTTTTAAAATGAATGATGAGAAAAATTGATGTGTTTTGCAGACACGAGCCTGTTACTTTCTTTTAAGTGCATATTTGAATACTTTCAGTTGGATTTGCCATTAAATCTCTATATCCTCAACAAATCCTTAGTATCAGGATTCCAGAAAGTTTAGTTTTCTGCTAGTTTTCTTCGGGAAGAAAAAAAAAATAATTAAAAAAAAATAAAAAGAGTATTTTAAACACCAAAATACCTTTGCTCTTTTCACAACTTAAGAAATGCTATTAATCATTTCCACTTTTTGCATATTCATTTCTGTGTTGGTTGGTCGTTCTTAGATTCCAAATGTCATTAGCATTCTCTTATACTGAGTATGTCACTCAAGCAGTGAATGTCAGCAAAGGTGTTTTCTGATCTGCACAAGGAACCACTCTTCACCTGGTCCTTACCACAAGAAAATGGCTCTGCAGGTGTTCAGGCATCTGCCCAAACTTGATCTATGAAGCACTGTGGGTTTTTTTGACCCATACCCATATGAAATAAGAGCAGTAAAAAGCAGTTTTAAAATCCATATTGTAAACATGAGGCAAGGGCCGTTCTCACAGCTAGTGGAAAATGTGTTGTTTCAAAAACCTATGGCAAATTTTCAGTGAGATTGAAATATCAATAAAATATTACAGACTGTGAAAAATACATTTTAAGCCTCTGAAGTGCTATTGTTTTATAAGGATTTCCACTTTCTTGAACCAAGATGAACGAAAATGACCTCCTCATCCATCCTGCATCTACTCCAAAATTTGTGTCATAGGCAGGTCAAAACAAGATGAAGAAATTATTTATGAATGTTTGCAAACTATCATTTATAGGAAAATGGTGGTAGAAAATAAATGCACCACAAGAGAAAGAGCTACAATACTAGCACAATGAACACTCCAGCTCTGGCCTTTCAAAGATGCCTTAAAGGATTTCAAGGCAGCTATGCAACTTCTACATAGAAATGTACACTATCTGTCTCAAAAAATCAAGTAATCAACTGATTCTATGATTGGCTTTTTTTTTTTTTAAACCCAACTGGGGATTTTTAACCCAATCTGCTTTAATTTTGACAAGGTGGGTACTTTTATTCTGCTGAAAGATATGTAGTACCTAGAAAAGGAAAGAACCATAACAAGTAAGTAACAAGTAATATGATCCATTCAGACTCATGGGGCTTTTGCCCTCAGTGTTTGTGCCATGCACAGCCTCATCATAAGAGCAGAAGACCTTTGCTATGATGTCTAGCAGCTCTAAGTGAAGCAAGTAATACAGTGTGGCATCAGAGCTTCTTCTTTCCATTTGCTGGTGCTTGTAATCCACTAATCAGCAACACATGAAAGTTTATATGGTTTTAATCTCAATTTCTCACTTAAAATTAATTTTAAAAAAAGGAGTTTCCTTTAATATGAGTCAAAAGGCAGAGTCAAAGCTACAGAAATAGACATGACCCATAATATCATACAACTAGCAGGAGTGCTGAGACATTTAATCTATTAAGGACTCTACAGTAATTTAAAAAGATCAGGTCTTTGTTCCTTAACATCCAAAGTTGAAGAAGGAATTTTAAAAAGACCATGGAAGTTTTCTTTGTGTTTTATATGAAAACGGGGCAAATCTAGTTGAAAGACCTAGTGATAACACGTGTTGAATATTAACCTCAGCAATATGCTTGCTGTGAATGTTTGGTGCTGTAACAAGAACACTTTGTGATATTTTTATTAAAAGTCTCATAAACCATTTGCATGGTCCACTTCAAATATTACACAATTTTGCTTAATCCACATTCAGATACAGTAACTTAGATTTTAATTTTTCAAGAGGAAGGAAGGAGGCAGTGTCTTGTAGAACATATTCTGCAAGTACTTGATTTACTGTAGCATTGTAACATGTAAAAGCTGATTGTTTGCATAATAAGGGAGAGAAATTATTTCCTTCTGAAAAATAGATCAAGGACACTATGTTGCCTAACTGGGAATGCTTTATTCTGTGGCACATAAAGAACAAGAAGGATGGGCTGTTTGGCTGTACCTGGGCAGGGCTGTGTGTTGCAGAGTGCCTCCTCAGTGTGCAGCCCAAGGCAGATG
Organism: Sterrhoptilus dennistouni; assembly: GCA_013397095.1. Lineage (NCBI taxonomy): Eukaryota > Metazoa > Chordata > Aves > Passeriformes > Zosteropidae > Sterrhoptilus > Sterrhoptilus dennistouni. The sequence goes on along the minus strand of VWZU01017663.1, from coordinate 1,511,427 downwards.
TCCCCTCCGTAGGCTGGGGCTGGGTTTGTGCACGAGCGAGTCCTCATGTAATGCCCTCCTCCACACGTTGCGGAGCACTTGGACCAAGATGACCAACAAGACCAGCCTCCATCCACTGAAAAGACAAAGAATACTGTATTTTTCCAAGCTGATGACATGACATAATCCAGCTCATCTTTCTCATATTCTGTGGATCTAATTCATACCCTACTGAAATTACTGGATTTTTTAGCTGCCACTGAAAAATAGTTCCCACAAATTTAATCACAATGCAATTTAATTTTAAAGGGCCCTGATATGCTGAAAAAGCCTAACAAAATTACTCATACATATAAGACACTTTTAGTGGGTATTATAACATCTTTAGGGGAAAAATATTTTTTTCTTCTTTTCCTTTTCTTTCCTCAGTTTTGAGGAAACAAAATACCAAAGCTCCTTTAGCAGAAATATTGTAAGCTCAAAGTAGTTTTTTATTGACGGAAATAAAACATAGCCAAATAATAGCAACAGAAGGATGGAGCAATCCAGAATTTGTTTCATAACCCAGGTGGATTGCCTTAACCCTACAACCCATCTCAAATGATCTAATACAGTTGTAGGATTTGATGGGCCAATATAATGTTACACAGCTCTACCATTGATGTCAGAAATAGAACAAAGGCAGAAGTTTAAGAAAGCAACACACATTGACAAAAAGGAGTTGCCACTTTAAGTTTTTAAAACAAGTTTTTGAAGAATAAATATTATTTTTTATCTTACCCTCCCTTCCCCCTTTTGCATTTACTAATTCAAGTATGTCAGACTATTCTCCAGTCAGAGTTTTCACAACATTCTTCTGAACTGCAGGCTGGATTTCATGGGAGACCCATTTGTCATATGGTTTATAACACACAGCTACTAGACAAGATTTAAATGAAAGTTCACCTCATTGCCTGCACCAGTCTGGCTCCTTCAAGCCCCTGTCCTTAAAGCTACTGCTCCAGAATGTATTTCTGGTATTTACAGCCACATTGCAGCCCATTTGCCAAAGACTTCATACCTGTAGCCACATGACAAAGTAAGATGTACTTCTCCCACTCCCAGAGAAGTATTCTTTCTGCAATGAATCTCAGTATTTCCTTCATTTATCTTTTCCTCTTTTTTTTAAGAGACAAAACCCTAAACTTTCAAAATTTTCATATACTTCAAAAAAATGAATTTCTCTTCAAACCTCTATTTAAAGCATTATCACTTGAATTCTTGCGGACATAAATTATTTACCACATCTTTTTAATCTTTCCTGTTCAATTAATGAAACAGCTTTTCAAGGGATAGTTTTTACTGATTTACTGAAATGCTATTCCATCATTATCTCTTACCATAAAAAAAATGGTTACAACTCTTAAAAAAATTAGCTTACAATAAAAATATCTATGTGGTATTTGCATTTAGATTCTCTCTCAGATGGAGATGTAGAACATTAAAAAAAATACTTGCTTTGGCTTTACAGGATTGCATATCACAAATGCACTTGGTGAGTTGAGTAGAGTGATTTCTATGTAAAGTCTCCAACAGTGAGAAAATGAACTAGGAGAATTTTTTATATTAAAATCTATACATGCATACATTTTTAATGTCATTTCATATACAGTATAGCTTCAGGTCCTCAACTGCTAATCAAACAGATAATTCACTATTGCATACCAAAGACTATTTACTAATCTTTTTACTAAAGTAGTTGAATATATTGCATTTTATTCCCTGTATTGTTTGTTTGCAACACCATCCTAAAAATCAAGAAAGCATGGACTTGGCACTTCCTTGGTAAGACCTGTAGTTGTGAAAACTCTTACAGCTAATTTATCTGAACTCTGAAGCCTGATTTGACAGACAGGATTTCTATAATCTGGTACTATATTCCAAGTATGCAATTTAAATAAATTATTACCTTTATTAAGGATTTCAATGATTGCTACATCGTACAACAAATCATCATGCATCAGAGAGTTTTATACTACCTATCATAAATAAATACTGTATCTTGGTAGAGTATCTGACTTGTTCTCCTACTTGTATTTTTCTTATTAATACTTTTCGCTGGAAAACAAATATGTCTTTTTGCCTGAGCTAACTCTATTAATGCAGTATTATGCAAACTCATATCAAAGAAAGCCACAGGTTATTTGTCTTCAGTGCAGATGAAATATACTGTGCAATTTTATAACAATTTCAAGACAGGGTATCTTTTATTCAGAACTTGCTCCTTTCCTCTTTTTTTTTTTTTTTTTTACATACTTCAAATAAAAGCAGAAGCTGTTACCCAACCTATTTATTTCATACAATACTAAAGCTTTACCTTTCTAGATACTCCCTTTTTTCTTCTTTTATTTTTTTTCTTTAAAAGTGATCTTTGACTAGCTCAAATGAATGATCAGAGGCATGTCTGCTGCAACATATAGATCTTCATGAAACAGAATTGATTCTGCCTGAGATTAACTACAAAGAACATAAATTGTCTGCAGACATTGCCAGGGCATTGTTCACTCTAATGGAGACAGTGACCCCCCACACTTTCCTACTTATTTTTCCATGGGCCAGAGTGAGAATTACAAATGCACTTGCATTTGAAATTGCCATCGATCTACAGGTGACCGAGAACACAGAGACCAGTGTGACACACCAGCTGCAGTGATCATGGCTGTACTGTGTGTCTTCAGGTGTAAAGGAAGGAGTGGGTCTGGGGAAGGTGGGGAAGGACAAATATAATAGACAGTGTTAGATTTGATCTTAGTTGAGCTGGACAGTGCAATTATAACTGATTTTTTTAGCAACTATTTACTGACAGACTGCATCTAACCTTCCAAGGACTATTGTAACTACCTCTTTCAATAAAGCGCCAGAACTTTTTCTTTTCAGCAACAGAGGATAATAAGGCATCATCATGGTTAAATAAGATCAAAGGAGTGGGTATTTACTGCTTGAGTTTTTACAAGACCTAAATAGAGCTCTATGGTTTCTTTCATCTTTCTTTAAGTTGCTTAGCAACACAGCACCATCTGGTTGTTTTTGGTTTTTTTTTTCCTTTTTTTTTTCCCCTTTGTCATAGAGCCGTTAATGTTATTTCTGACTCTTATAGGAGGAAAAATACACAGCAGCAAGAAAAGTTCCAGTCACTACAGTTTCTTTACATAACAATTTTGTAGAGATGTTGGACAAAAGAAAGTCATTAAAGTAGCTCCACAATGAAAGATTTAGAGTCTTTACATCTTCTGACAATTGCTGAGGTTGATCCCTTTAGGAAGAAGACTCTTTTTAGCTCCAAGGGTGCTATCAAACAGTGCACTTTCCTTTCAGTAAAGCAAACAACTTTTTGCCTACTGGCCGTTGTTGAGGTTAATAAGTATTTCTTCACTGTAATGAACGAAACACACGCCACAGGGAATAGGATGTGCCAGGAAGAAACAGTGTACAGAAATGGGATCTCCTGAGGACACAACAAAACATCCACACAACTGGAGAATTTCCAAGAGACAATTAAGTAAACTGGATACCCTGCTATGCGCTTTGGGTTTTACAAGGAAGTGTGGGCAGACACACTGACATCACCTGCTTTGATGAGAACACAGATAGGATTGCAGCCTCCTTTATAAACTATCTGCATGTTGGACAGCCTCCCCCTCCCTTCCAGACACCTGGGGATCATCCCATTCCACATCACTTAGTCTACTGCTTTTTCCCAATCTAGTGGGATACTACTGCATGTTTCAGTGTGAAAAGAGCAATTTTTACATCATAGTTTACAAAGGCAAAGCCTAATTTCTGTGATGCCTTTTATTCATAAAAGCAATGCTGGATGAAACAAACAGTCAAAATAGTGCAATGCAGAAACACAAGGCAAACAAATGGTTCTAAGAAAAGAACAGTAACAAAATCTAAGGGTCTATTTGGGTTTGAGTCTGAGACTTTTAAGTCAGAAAACCAACAGTTGCTTCAAAGAGTAGTTCATCCCTCTTCTTGCTGACTATAGAAGCACATAGAGAGATCAGTGCATGTTACAAGATGGGCTTCAGCCTCCATTTACTGGAGTAATTTCTTTTTCCACCTGATTTATGAAGTTACTGCAGGATAAATTTTATTCTTTTAAATACATTCTTGTTTTCTTGTGGCCAAGCATGCGTTAAACAACAACAAAAACAAAAAAATAATAAGAAAGGAAAACAATAGAAGAGAAAAAAATAATAAAACAATAAAACCAATAAAAAGTAATTGACTTTAGGGAATGCATAAATAACTTACATAATCTTCCAGGGATTTTTGTATATCTGACACTCATTAATGCTATTAGAATGTTCAGTGATATATGAATTTATTCAGATCTTCTCAGCTAAAATTTCAGAACTAAACTAAATTATAATAAAAATCTGAAATTGGTAAAATCCCAAAATATTGTCATGAGGTATCAGAATTTCTAATCTAAGAGATGGCAACTGTCCTTTCCCCCTAATCCTCCACCATGCCCTGAGGGCAAGAGAGAAACTCCTGTAGCTCATGCTTCTTAGGCTTGCTCACACAGCTCTGCTTTAAATGTCTAATTAAGGCACATCAGCCAAGTGTCCCCATATCCTTACGCAAAGGAATATAAGAGAAGGCAACAAGAAACAAAACAAAACACAAATGAAGAAAAGTTGTGTTTTCCTACAGAGATAACTGAAGAGAAGTGCAATACTGTGAACTAGGACAGTGTTCTTTACGTTTGGTTGTATTATTGTCAGGCAAACAGATCTGTTATAGCCAGGAAATTCCTGTAATTTTTTTAGATTTTCAGAATTTATCATTTGAAAACTTCTCTTCATCATCTATTTTTCTTCATAATGTATGTATCTAGCAAACCCCCAAGGATAACAAAACCCTTATATGACTGATTTTAGATTCTTTTTATTATTGACTGCAGATTAGTAACTCAAAGAAAACAGAAATGTCAGTGAGTATTCACAGATCCTTTCCACAGTTATTCAGGCTGTTTAGTTCAGTTCTTGCCAGCTTAATGCTATTCACATCTCTGAGACATAAAAAAAAGAGCTGAGGCACAGGTTCAAAGCATAATTTGCTAGTGCAAGACAATAGTTCAAATTCTCCTACCCCTCAAAGTAGCTTAGCCAGATGGAAACAGTACTGAGAGCCTGCCTTTACCCTACACTGGCTCACTAACTATTTCTGCAGCTTATTTGAGAGAGCGTGTGTTAGTTGAAGGCAAAATTGTAGGAGAGATCATTCTAAAACTTGAATAATACAGACAAATCACCTTCCAGAACCTGGATACAATTTCTGGCAATTTTCTGGCACTGTTCAATTTACTATTATATATTCAGCCTTCAAATACTATGAGCAAAAGGGCCCAGTGACTGCTACCAATCTGCCCATCAGTGGACCATTTACTACTGCAGAAAAAATAAATCAGTTTCTCTCTCCCCTGCAGGCCTAAAAAAGGTTTAACAGAATTTACTGAAGGCAGAGTCTAGATGACTTCAGGACCTGTTTGAAATTCTGGCATCTTGCTTTTAACTATCATTTTCTGTTTATTAATATATTAATAAGTATATTTAAGATGCTGCAAGTGTTGCAAGACACTTAACTAGACAAGACAGCCTTGTACACTTTGATTGCTCCATGGGCTTTTTCACTGTGCTAGTCCTTCAGAGCACTTAGTATCTTCCAGGATGACACTGAGGCCAGGTTAATTAATCGACAAACATAAAGTCCTACTGACTTTCAGCATGACTTAAACTGTTGCGGTGTGCATTTTGGGTTTTCTAATTTCTGTATAGTTTTTGTATCCCAGTTTCTGTAAGTGTTCATCTACCCTCACCCGGCTTTTCTTAATCACTGTTGTTAACTTCAAAACAGGCCTAGCTCCCCCCACTGTGTCATCTTAATAGCCCAAAATTCAAGACAGCATTCAATTTGAAAATCAACAGCAAGGGCTGAAAACCAAATCTAGCCCCATTTTACCATTTTATAGGTAGTTTCATCTATTCCATACATTCCTGGGGAGGTTTGCATACTTTGGTACAATGGTCTTCTACATCTTGGATGCAATGAATTACTGCCAAACTACTTGAACAGTGCAGTTACATGAAACAAAATTGTTTATTCTTTTATTATCCTGGAAAAAGCAAGGCACTATGATTCTAGTCTGGGAACTAATGAATCAGACCATGCACTAGGGCTATGCCCACATGGAGAAGACTTGGACCACAATTTCCTAATTCTCTGAAAAATGTTGGCTCTCTGTTGGTTCCCTTCCACCTCTCTCCAATAGCGCTTAGTGCAGAAAACATGGACACCACACCCTTCACTTGTCATGTGTCTAAGCTCAGAAAGAAGCATCATCTCTTCCCTTGATCCCCTTGATCTGCTCAGATGTCCACATCCCCAGACAGAGAAGCTACAAAATGAGCAATTGAAGCAACTGAAGCTCCTCCTTGGATGCAGCAAGAAAATTTCACCAGAAAGCACTGGCTGGTTGTGCCCAAGTGCCTCTTCTAGAACTTCAGTGGCTCAGTGGGCATTTCCTCAGATCAAAACAGTGATCCTCAATAGAAATTCTCCATGGATCTGTCCCACCAGCAGGAGAGCTGGGGCTTGAGTGCCTCAGGGTATTCAAGTTTTCAAATAGTTCTACCATTCCTGTAAGCAGTAAGACTGCAGAGAAATTTGCTTTCAGTGAACAGCCAGAATGTTCACAGACTCTGGGTTGTGTGCTAAAACATATTGCTTAGGTTCAATTGAAGATGGAAACATGCTTTTCAAGAAACTGTGCCTGCCAGAGAGGAAAGTGTTGTTTTCTGCACGGATTTTCTGCTTCAATTCTGATGCAAGGTATAGACAGTGACTGTCAGAGGGCTTTAAAAGCTTAGGAAAAGCACTGCAAAAAGGTTGGGAAAAACACCCATATTATAAAAAAACTAGTGTATCCATGATTTAGGGAATAGAGTTTTAATTTGAAACCACATATGTATATGTTAATACACATGTATGCTTTAAAATGGTGGTGCACATATGTAGTAGGTATATTGCCATACATACAATATATATATTATATTGTATTTCTGCCTGGTTGTGAACCAAAACCTCCACACCATAGTAATTCTTCAGGTCCACAACTGAATAAATGACAAAAGCTTCAAGTCTTAAACAAGAAAACATGAAGCACTGCTATACATAATTAATACAATTAAAGATGTATGAAAGCTTATTTCTAAATTTACTTGTTGCTGCTGGAACAAACCGAGTCTTTCAGTCTTCTTTCCTTCTTCCTCTCTATTGTTTCTTGCCATGAATTCTCTCCTCCTAAACCAATAGCACCTTCTTTTCTTCATGTGTTCTCCTACACCATTCCCCTTTCTTTTCCCACAAAGCCTTTGCAAAGCTCAAAAGCCTTTCAGTTCGAATGTTTATTTTATGAAGGGTGAGATGTGAATGAGACCAAGATTTGTTTTTCCACTATGTTGGAGATACAACAATGATTTTTAATCCAAAATAGTTTCTTGTAAACATATATTCTGCTTATAATCCCTTTCACAGAATCATAAAACAACTTTAAATTAAGAAGAAATTCAAGATTCCAAGAACAATCTTTATGGACTACTTGAATAACCATCTAATTTGGTGATCAGTTTTAAAGCTTATTTGCTGGCAACTCTACACTTAAAAGCTAACAGAGATTTAATGCCAGCAACCACTGTGATGAAAATAATATTTTGAGTTTAAATAAAGGCAATGCCAGATTTCTCATGTCTTGCCAGAATTCTGATATTTTTTTCCTGTAAGTTTACATACTAAATGTATATTTTTACAGTCAGTCTCAGAAGTGAAAAAAGATATAGCTATTAATACTCTCGACGATTAATTTATTGACATCACATGGAAATATTACCCAAATACACTCACAGTATAAAGGTAAATTTGAGCTGTAATTGATTCAAGAACCAAAACAAACCCAAAACTCACCAACTAAAATATTTTAAAAAAAACCAAAACCCAACCAACCAAATATGGCTAGATATAAATTTTAGGATGAGCTATTTAGTTTTAACTTCTTTCATTTCATTTGAAACTTACCTGGGCAAGGTAAAATGTTGCATTCCTGGTACTCTAGAGATGGGCCAAGGCAAGGAAGTCCCCCATACTTGGGCTCAGGATTGCTGCAGACCCGTTTGCGGTTCCGGATCCCTCTGCTGCAGTCACGGCTGCACTGAGACCACGGGGACCAGGGTGACCAGGCACCATTGATGGTGTGAGCAGAGTATCGGCCAGAACGCAGGAAGTCCCCTGACAGTCCTAGTAAAATAAAGATCAAAAGATTAATACTGAATTAAAACAGTATCTCATCCCAGAACAACCTTTTCCTCTTTAAATTTACTCCTAGGCTTCTAATAGTAAATAATATGAACAAAAGGGTCCTATCCTTTAGCCTTACAATCCAAACACTAATTTAATCTCAAGAATCTTTTCTATTATGGAAATTTCTATAATAGAAATTTCACTTACACAGAATTCTAGTGAAGAGTTGGATCCAACACTCTGGTTAAAACTTTATGGCTACATTGACTGAACTAAACAATTTACTCCACCAAAGAATGATAAAAATTACCTCTCTCTTGCACAGGGATTACCATCAGAGAATCTTCAAATATATTACCAAGATATAATTGCCTCTGTTTCACAGGAAGAAGGTGACAAAGGAGACGGGACTGAGCTTCCTGTGACCACCTCCTGCAGGGCTCTGCTCACTCAATCCACTCAGCCTTCACTGCTGCTGGCTGTGCACAGAGGCTCACGGGCATCCCATGCACTGTACTTACCTTAGCCATACTCAGACTTTAGATAGTGTCCACTAATAATTCCACAAAGTCTAGCAAAACTACCCTTTTGTGAAAAGTAATGTTTTGCCACTATAAAAACCAGTTTATTTCCACTGACTTGCAGTGTTCTAAGCCAAATATAAGCTATGTAAATCAGCCCTTTGGAGACACACACACATACCATAGAAAATTCCTTTTTAAAATAATCATCTGGCAAGTGGAAAACATATTTTCTAAGTAAGTTTAGTACAGAGAAAAGGCTTTAGATTAAACAGCAATGGATGAAGTCTGCTATTTATCAGTGAGAAGGGCACACCGATCTTGTTGACAGCATTCAACCAACAGACTTGAGTGAAGTTCTAATAATCTGCAGTTCATTTTAGTATCTCTGTCACTTTGGGGCTTGGTCCTGCATGGGAAAAAATCCCTCAACTGTATTAAGCACAACACTGAAGTCACTCTTGAGCTGTAGCCTCACTTCTAAGCATCACTACTAAGCACCTCCACCAACACTCCTGGGATTTCCTACTCCTGTTCCACCTTTCCCAGTGGAAACTATGATTGATGGACCAATACGAGTGCTTTTATTACAAGTACTTGTTTAAGTAGCTGTGATGACAGAAGGCCCTGTGAATGGTACTACAGCACCAGAGGATGTGGCTGGCTGTCTATGCTAGAGCTTCAGTATTGCCAACCTAAGTACAGATGAACTGTATCATCAGCAGAGGAGAAACGCAGTGGATTGTTTGCAGCTGCAACTGCAAGAAATTGTTTTGTTCCCTACACACAGGCATAGGCACTGTAGAAGTATGAAATGGAGATAAAGAATCAGAAGGCTTACTGAATGATGCCATGAAAACAGAAATAATACCATGAAGAGTCTGCCCAACAGCAGTCCTGCACTGAACAGGATCAACATTCTGCATAACCATGATGGAGAAGCCTCTTATTTGCAGTGTCCACCCAATTTCTATCCATGGTTATGGCATTAGTAACAGTGCTTAACTTCTTCCCCAAGAAATACATTCACAATCATCCCAAAGCAGATGAGGGTTTGCATATTTTTATTCAACACTTGATAACGTGCAGTATTGGAATGATGATGCATTGACACAGAAATACTGGTAATAAGAAACTGGTGAAATTAATAAGAAAGCAGCCGAATTGCAATATCAAAATGACTAAAACTGGATGAAACCTTTCAGGAATAGTAGAGGGTAACTATTTCTCTCCTGCTGAGCCAGATTCTATTACACAGATATTAAAAGCAGCATTTCAAAAAACATGACATATATTCAAATGCAAAAAAGGGAGCAAGTACAGAGAAAAAGAATGTGAATAATGAATACAGGTCCATTTTCCTGCTCTATAAGACCCTGTTTTTGCAATTTGGTATCACTCTGGTCATGGAAATTCTCAGCTTATGTACACAGTGAGCTGTGAGAACAAAATAATAGTGTATTTTATAGCAGAATTCTAAATCAAGGGGGTTTTAAGTTATTAAATTAAGAGCAATGCAAACAATGAAAAAGTATTAATCAGACCAGACTGCCAGTCATGCCATTCATAAATCACTGCAGGGTGTACCACTTCATAAGAATACCAGGATATTTTGAAGATATTTTTGTAGATTACATGTAGCTTTTTAAGTCCTAAGGAAAATGTGTGACCTTATACGATGTTATGGTATTAGATTTCTTGTGATTTAAATTGGAGACTGGGGAGTGGAATCTTCTAAGGGAAAGCTCTAAGATAGTTTAACTCTGAAACAGAAAAATATTCCAAAGAATCTTTTCAGTGTGGAGTTCGCTCTGCAGCAAGTGTTCCCCTGCGTTTTCTTCTTTCCAAAGCATTAAAAAATTTATTATAAGGACCAGTCTTTTCACAGTTTTACAGCAGTTAATACAGTGTTCATAAGGGGGCTTTTAGAATTTTCTGTTCAGACAGAAACTACACAATAAGAAATTAACATTATGCCATTAACAGCATGAAAAGTGACAAGATCAGTTTGCATTCTGGAAATACTGTTCTATATATTCCTTGAACAACATTATAGCCTTTTACAATGAGGGGACAAGGTGCACAGATGAGGGAAGAACAGTGGATAATGCTTATCTCAACTTTAGTATGGGTTTTAACACTGACTCCCATAAATTACAGCTAGACAAGTCAACACATCTGAGCTAGGTAAGTAGAGAGTGCAATGTGATGAAAACTGGCTGAGCAACTAGGCCCAGAGGACCTTAATTGCTCAGTGATGAGCCACTAAGAGATCAGCTGCAGAAAAGTCATGAGCTTCAATCCTGTTTAACACCTTCATTAATGACCTGGACAAGTTTGTCTTGACTATGAAGACTGGCTGATAAACCAAAGAGTCATGTCACACTTTCACAAGACAGAGAGAAACCTCATGGAGTTCAACTGGGGAAAATGCAATGTCTTGAATCTGCACAGGAAAAACCCCATGCAACCCTACTTTGAGGCCAACCACCTAGAAAGCAGCTCTGCAGAGAAGGATCTTGGGGTTCTGGAGGATAGAAAGCTGAATGTGGGCCAGCACTGTGCCCGTGTGGAAAAGAAGGCACTTGGGTTACATTGGGAAGAGTTTTTCCAGTAGGTCAAGGAAGGATCCTTCCCCTCCACTCAACAGTGGTAGAGAGCCTGTCTGGGGCTCTGGACCCAGTTCCTGAGTCCTTCAGCTGAGAAGTCCTTTTTAGTAACTGAGCTGGTAGAGGGGACAGGGGGCAATATAAAACTAATCAAAAGATTACATTGCAAAATTTGTCCAAGCAAAAATTCTTCAGAAAATAAGTGTATACACAGAACTAAGCCTTAGCCTTATCACAGTTTACATCAAGTTTGACAGAAGAAGGCATAAATAGAAAAGCATTGTAATCTTTCAGAGCAAGTGGCACAAAACCAAAAACTCCAACTTGTCTCTTTGAACTGTGTTTCTCGTGCTTGCTGCCTCTGTTTGCAGTTTGGGCCACTTTCAGATTGCTCTACATCCAACTCCAGGGACAGAAACCAGATTGTGCCACCCAACAAAATCCAAGATTAAGCTGCTTTTCTCAGCTTACTGCTACTAAGATAAATATATATAAATATATAAACCAGGATGCTACCAGGCCAATGCCCTTGGCATGGCAGCAGCAAAAGTAGCCAGAGCATAATCTTAGTCCCCCTTATTTAAAGCCCATCTACAGAAATAGTTGTAAATCTGCAAAGAGAATGATCAGTCACAGCATTTATTTATCATTAATAAAATAATGAATAATTTTCCCAAGACAGACAGAACATCTGTAAGTCAAATTCCTATCCAACCTTTATGACAGGTTCATCATTCAAACATTTTAAATTAAATTGTTCTCAGAAAGCCTACGACTGACTTAGAGCAAGTCGTTCTCAAGTAATAAACTGCTGCACACTGTGGCTAGAAAAGGGGATTTAACTACTTGATCCCAGTACAATTTAAAAAAGGCAGCTGTGCTTCTCGAAGGTGAAAAGTTCCACAAGTAAAAGCAAGTACTTCAAAAACTTCAGTAAAAGCAATCACAGTGATTTTGTGGACAAAATAACCATCAACTTCTGAGATCATGGAAGACAGAAGTTATGAACTGACACCTAAACAAAAGACTTTTCTCTCACTTTAAGCACTTCTGCTTTGTTCAATATCAGTAAAATTACAGAGAAATTAGTACTTCTCTAGTGATGATTTACTTATTCCATAATGCAAATACACCTGAAAACAATTGCCCATTTAATTTACATAATTCTGATATGAACCAAGATGATTTGATGATTTATAAGTAGGTTTTTGAAAACTTTTTGGTTGAATTGAAATAGCTTCATAAATCCACGGTAAATTAATCCTGTTTGAAGACATGTTAACATGAAAGTCGCCTGCCCTGACTAGCACAGGAGAAAAAAATCTGCCTTTGCAAAAGCCTGTAATGAGGCTTTGGTTGGCCTGACTCTGCTTGAAAACTGCAACACTCTCAGCCAAGTTCAATTAATTTGCTGTAAAAGTGAGGCTCTATTAAAGGACATAGCTTAATAACAATTCCCTAGTCTAGCCTGTAGCTAAGTAATACAGCCCTAAGTAAGAGAGAAGTGGCTGTGACACCCGATAAATTATATTACTTGACTGATTTATGACTTATGTCCTCCAGTTCCAACCTTACAAAGAAAATTCAATTATCCAAGCAGTCTAGGTTCATGACTCTAGGAAAAGATGATCTGAAGCCAAAATTCAGGTATCCTGAATCATTTCTAGATGACAGCATAAAACACTGCTTCAAGTGCAGATGTAACAAGGATAAGCAAAGATTGTTTCAGTATTGTCACTTTCTGAAGATAGTCTGCAAGTTATTTGACAATATTATTGAAGCATAAAACTTATATAACTTCAGGCCTAAACACCTATAACTTATAAAAACTTTATAAACCTTCAAAACATAGTAAAACTGAAATAGTAAAATGTAATGGCAAACATTGATGCAATGCAAACATGGCATGTTAAAAAAATCCAAAGAGTATGTAGATGGAGGATGTCATGTTAGCATGGTATCTTTATTTCTTGTAGATAGCTTTTCTGTGTTTAAGTATTTAACCCAAACGTTCCGCTGAGTTGTACTGTGTCAATCAAACTTGAATTTGTCATCAAATTCAGTTCTAACTTCCAGAATTCATTTTGTTCTTACTTTTGTTCTTACTCAGAATACCATAGCTTAGCTTCAGTACAACAGTATAAGGGACAACATCTCAAAATGTATTCCTGACTGCAGGACATTCCTGATTATCAGCACATGTTTTAGTCTGTAAAAAATTCTGAGTGCACTAAAGATTTCCTGTGGGTAACACCAGGAAAGATTTAATCAATTTTTTCACAAGAGATCATAGCCACTAGAAGAGTAATTCAGACAAAATCACATGCTGCCTTCAAAAGTAACTATTTTTATGAGGTTTGCGATAGAGGAAGCAGCAACAGCTAAAAGTCTAGGTGCAGATTTCCAGGTACCTGGGGAAGAAAAAAAAAAAAAAAAAGGCAAACAAAAGACTCTTTAAGACTGAAATTAGAAGTATTTCCTTTGTTAATTGGCTTCAGAAGGTATTTTGGAAGCTAACCTGGTCTAACTCTGGCCATTTCAAAGTCAAGTGTCTTGTCTAAGCCTACCATTGCTGTCTGCATTGTACACCACGGAAAGAAGGCAGTATCTATCTCCAGAGGGTGAACTGCACCCATTATATCAGGTGCTTATCTTCAATGGATTCCTCAGGGTGCTGAAGTTCTCTATGTAGACTACTATAGAGTCTAGACTTTGGTAAGATAAATTCAACTTAAAAATATTAGGCAACCTAATACCATGTGAAATATTCATCCCTGCGTTAAAAAAAATTATGTTTTCAATAAAATTATTACTGTTTATGTATCACATGATCTTACAGAGAACCAGCATGTTTAATGCAGATATATAATATGTTCCTAAGCACATATTAAAGCCTAGGGTAATGTAATTTCTATACTGTGAATGCTGGATTGTACAGACAGTGCATTAAGACATACAACAATGTGCACAATCTCTTTCAGTTTATGTGAAATAGCTGTCTCTTTCCTATCTGAGCACTATATGAAAACCCAGAGGCAGGGAACAAGATTTATTTTTCTTTCCTCTTAATCAAACTTCAAATCAGAAAAGCATGAATCTAGTCTCCAAATGCTACTGCTTACTTGATTGAGATAAAAATCTTACCACACTCAGGAGGAGTCTAGTGGGTTTCTGGCAAGAAGTTCTACCTCTAAGCTCAGACTGCAAAGAAAGTTTGCTTTGCTAGCATCTGACAGTGAAACATGATTCTGTTTAACACAGCATGACTATAGTTGCACAGTGGGAGATTATAGGCAATGAGAAAATTTCTAACAAATGGCTCCTATATGCAAGGAACAGAGAACTGATCTCTGCAGAACACATCTTTGGTAATGAGGTATGCCAAGCATTCTGTACCAGAATTAATCTTTCTGTAAAAGCTAGAAAATTGCTACAACTCAACATGGAGATAATGAAAATAATGTTTCACAGTATCCAGGCTCTGGTAAGGTGGAAGTAAGTTATGATGTTTTCTTGCTATCTAGCCAGAAATGGTGAAGGTGTCTGCCACAATTCACAGTTTCCAATTCTCAAGACTTCTCTCTGTTCCAAAAGCTACAGCTACTCGACTCTTATTCAAGTGTTTTCTTCCTGTGAAATCAAGGAGCACTAGAGTGGTGGTGTGTTGGCCCAAATCTAAACCTGGGAGCAGGGAAGCACTCCTGAATCCTGCAGATTAGATGCAGTCAGCAAGTTTCATCTCATCAGCAAATCAAAATGGTGCCCCCTCACTCCTCCCTTCAACAAATGTTCCACTCCATACTGCTCTGACATCCATAATCAGAAAATGACTAAGTAAACAGTCTCAAAATAAAATGTGCTATTTTCACCAGAAGTGTATTGGTTAATGCAGCCCTTGGAACACTGATCAAGATTCACCTTTCATTACAGAATAATTAAAATACTCACTGGCTAAAAAGAATCAAAGAATGAGTGCAAATTAATGAAAAAGCCATAAGGGCACTCACTAGGAAGAACAGACAGATGTATAATAGTTTCTGTCCTGTCAAGTACTCAATAAAAAGTACTTAAATATTCAGTAGTTTTGGGATTAGTCAGCAAAAATCCTTCACCCAGATGAACATTTCTATTACTATGCAACAGGGTTGGGGTCATGCACACACATTGCTCCAGTGATGAATTATTTCCAAATGAATCAAAGCAGCAGCTTCAGCAAGATGCAACAAAAAAGGTACAATGCCAGGAAATTCAGGAGTATTATGCTCAGAAGCAAAAAAATAAATAATCTTCAAACTAATCAGGCAAAGAATGCGCCTGAACCACCATCCCTGGCCCCATCACTTGCACACTGAAAAAATGCTTCATTTAACAAATTGTAGAGTTTGTTACTTCTGCCTATATTCTGCAGGAGTCAGCTTATGCATCCAGCTCCAGGAGAGGTCTTATGATCATGACTTCAGAGCTGAGAGAGGTGTCCCTGTGGCAAATTTAAATTTCTTGCAGCAATATGATCTATAACAAACTGGCTTTGGCTTGCCCTACTGACCTCCTCTCTTGTCATGCATTGGCTTTTGTATACTCCTGTCTTACATGCTACCATTTCAGCTGTCAGACCAGATTATACCTAGATTCTCCTGTAGCTTTACTTCTACTAGTGATAACTTTACCAAGTCTGCTCTACCTGGTGAAAAAAATATTCTCTTTCTCATTTAATCTCAAGAAAATTTAAAAATGTGTCATCTCTGTCTAAGTGCTGGAAGACAGCAAAAAGCAGCAGCACCACCTTGAAGTCTCATTAAGGACAAGACACAGGTCATACACCAATCCCAGCAAAGCAAAATCTTCGCTCAATACAAGTCTGAAATATAGTTTGGATGAAAAGAGAATAGAAGAAATACTTTTGTGAAGACTTGCTCCATGACAAAATCTGCCTTGCTATCCAGACCTAAATGAAACCCCACATGTGACACTGTAGATTGTGTGAAAAGGGAATGACATAGAGCACAGAATTCTTATCTGGAGTACCATGGGTTTTGTTTTATGATTTAACACACTTCACTAGTATATATTTCTTCAAAAAATTACTAACATCCTGCCCCCCTCCAAAGAGACACATATGCCAAGTGAAACAATAAAGGTTTTGTACAGGATGAAGGGTCAGATGGGGGAGAATATTATCACAGAAGCCAACTCTGCAGCCTCCCCCGCTGCTAAAACCTTGACATGTAAACCTAGTACAGGCAGGAGCTTAAAACTGACTTTCACAATAGTTCGTCTGTCTGAAAAATACTGAAAATTAGAATGTCCAGAGACTCAGAAACTGTTCTCTCTTTGTAGTCTTAGATAAGCCAACTGCCGCCAGTTATACTTGTTTTTTTCAGCTAATCTTGGTCTTGTGAAGATAAAAAAGACGATGTAAGGGAACAACAGGCTTATAAATATTAAAATATAATAATTAAAAAATCAATATTTTTAGATTATATGACTAAATATAATACTTTAAAAGATAAACTGATATACAATTAAAATTAGATAATCAGTGAAAGGCATTAATAAAATTAGAATGACTGTCACGATTTCTCCTAGTTTTAATTTTTTTATTCATATACGAAACTATGTATTAGTGATAGGAAAAGAAGAAAATTCTGAAAAAAAGTAATTCCAATTTAAAGTCATCAAAATTTGAAAATATTTTGAAGGAGTTTGTCTTTCAATTTCAGAAATAAACAGAACTTTAAATTACTAGCAAAAGCTCAACATAAACTTTTACAATAGAAATTATCCAGTTCATAAACTCCTTATTTATTTAAACATCTGTATGAATCTTATGTCTGTTACTTTCAAACTACTGAGCAAAAGCTCTTCCTAAAATATTCTATATTCTAGAAAAATATTCTGGAAATATGTTAATGCTGCACAAAATCACCCTTAGTAAAAGCTCAAGGGAGTATAATGGGTAACAGAATCTTACAAGAACAGGATTATTGTGAAGAGACTTAAAATAACCTGGCAAATCTCATAACTGGTGGTGAAAGACGCTTAGTCTGAATGACGATGCTACATCCAGGTGAAATACAGGCTACATTCCCTACTGGGATCACTATGCCCTCTTTTTCATTATTAGTTCTGCTACAGTGTTACACTGCAGGCCTGTCCCTAGCAGGAGGCATGGTGATCCCGCCTGGCTTTGCTCACCGTCGGTGGAGCAGCCGCTGGTGCCGTCGCTGGAGCAGTAGCGCATCTCGATGCGCTGCCGGCCCACCTCCAGCAGGTTGGGGTCGGGCAGGCGCGCCTTGCAGGTGTACCGGAAACGCTGCTCGTAGTGACCGCCGTTGTCTGAAATGTTCACCGGTGTCCAGGGGGTCCAGGGAGTTGTCTTTTTTAATTCTGGGCAAGGGTTGGTGTTACAAGGCTGGTATTCCTGAAAGAAAAAGGTCATCGGAAACATGATCATCACATGGTGCCTTAAAAACACCCCAGAAACGATCAAAACAGACAAAAACACAATCCCTTAAAAAAATAACTTCTGATAAATTTTCAACATTTTCAGTAGCACTGATCATCAATTAACTTTTAATACCAGTCTCAAGCTGAAAGTGTTTTTTCAGCTCCTACGCAAGCACAGTACCACAATGCTAAAAGCAATAATATACTGGTACAAATTAGATCTATCACACCCATAAAAACAGTAAATCAAACATTCTAAGTACCATAATTGAGCATATCCTTTATCAATTAATAGCCCCAAGTAAGGTGAAGCTAAATATGCTAAAGCCTTTAATTAAGAAGAATTCTGATAAATTGCAAGTATGTGGCACAAACCAGCAAATAATTCCTTGGTAACGTCTAGTGGCATATGAATAAGCAAACCACTGTCCATTTTGTATATTTCTTACATACTTCAAAACGGACAACAGATAAAATATGTTTTATATTACAGTTTCTGGCTCCCTGGGGTGCATGTTACTCATAGCTCCAGAATTGCTAAACCTATCTTCAGAAGCCAATTCCCTGTAGAGTGATATGCACTAAAAGGAACAGATGACATTAAAAAAAAAATGCAGAATTGCCAGTATTCTCACAAATGCAGACTTGTCAGTATTCTCAAGCCCCACAATCTATGTTTTCTGATGAGTATCATCGAGGTCTGTAGGTCCTGCCTATTCATTTTCCAGAACAAAATATACTCCATCTGAAATAAATTCTTCGTAAAATATATGGATGAAATTAAACACTCATTGAATATCAGAATAAATTCACACTGACAAATGATTAAAGATAAAAAGAAATAGGCATCAGTTGGAAAACTTTTAAATTTTCTCTCTATCTCCTGCCTGTTAAGAAAGGGAAAATGAGCTCCTTCTGAAAAGGAGCCTATTAAAGTTTGTAATTACACTAAATACTAAAGAAACAAGGAAAGAAATAATAGTTTTATCATATAGCATAACCTCCTTTTTCAATAACCTCTACCCCAGCTGATACCACCATGTTCCAACAAGAAATAGATTATCTGCTCCTCTCTTTCCCATCGTGATAATGTCCTTTTTATCTCATATTTTTCTCAGCCCACTGCCTCTTCTCACAGGTAGTTTACCTTATGGACATACCCATTTAGGTTTAGAGCAATCACTTTCAACCCATATGTTAATTTAAAGCCTGTGTTGCTATTTCAAATCTAAAAGAAGCTTATTGTCTGAAAGCCTCTCTAATTATTCCATCTGTTAGAGTTGGAAAAAAAATTCCCTAGAAATCCCTGTCCCACTAACACAGCAATACACTGGAGAACCTACCATTATGTTCAGGATTCTCAAGTTCTGAGGCCACAGGGACTTGTGACAACATTGTGCTCTCAGTTTTGTGTTACATCAGAAATAAAGAGCTCTTAGCCCAAAGGCTTCAGCTGGACTACTCTTGTTCCCTCCTGAGGGCTGTGCAAAGTCCTTTCCTACCTTAAAACCTGCTGATCACTTCTATGGTGACCACAAGTCATACTCAGGCAGCAGTTAGGAAAGATGATCAACCTTTCTGGGATCTGAGTGTCAGCCTGGTCTGGTTTTGGGCTCAGAAGAAAGCAAAGAACAAGCAAAATATCTGGTCCTAGGTACAACAGGGGAAGTAATTTCCATGCTTCTCAGGAGTCAACTCTAAATCAGGTATGTTTTAGACTTAGAACAGAACATGTATGACTATTCTTGCAGCACATGAACTGTAAAAAAAGAAATCATTAAATCTGTCTTTCCCTCTTCTCTTTTTTTTTTCTTTTTTTTAAGATGTCTAGCACTGATGAGTCTATCACCTCCTCGGATCAGCTCCTCTGCTATTTAGTAATCTGCAAAGCTAACAAATTGCAGATTAATATGAGGCTGCATTTTCCCCTTAATTTAATTTTCCAGTCAGTGAATTTTGCTGTGCATTTATCAATGATGCTGAGAGTGTTTCTTGCCCCAAATCTACGAAAAAATTTTCATGCCCAAGTACCCATACATAATGATAAGCTAAATTCAACTTGTAAAACCTACACAGGATTTAAAACCTGATCTCCAAGTCCTGTGCACCCCAATGTCTTCCACTTGTCCTATTTCCTCACTTTTCTAAAGGCTGGACACCAAAATTTGGCTTGGCATTCTAGCAGCAGTCTTATCAATACAGCATGCAAAGGCAATCATCATCCCATTTGCCTGACAGTCTGACTTTAAAATGCACATTATTGCATTAGCGCTTCTTCCTTCCACAACATTGTACAAAGAATCTAAGTAGACCAAATTATCTTTGACAACCTGTCCTTTTCTAAATCACAGCTTAACAACTACTTATAGTTTTTATCCCACACAAGAGGCTGGTAGTATTTGGAAATATTTAAATATGTTTTATTAGCTTCTGCAATTATCTAACATATTATTTACTACCTTGCCAATCTCTGTCCTGCTCAAGCTTTACTGAAAATGTCTTATATCACTGTCTAGACTGTTGATAAAAATATTAAGAGCTATTGACCCAAAAACTGATTTCAGGCAGACTCTGCTAGACATATCCCAGTAATTTATATCTGCCCATTGACACCCCATTTTTCAATTTTTCAATGAACCAGCTTTTAATCCATTTAATATTTATCACATATTTCAGTTTTCTGAATCAAATTATTTTCTGTTGCAAAGGTAAATGTCTTCGAAGAGATGTGCTGTATTACTTTCAAACACCTTTAAACCCAAACTCGTTTTTATTAGTAAGTAAGCAGGGGAAAAAAAAATCAACCAGTACAGTAGCTACTCCAATGTTTATGTCAATATAGTCACAATAGTCCAAAAGTTTCAGTTCTTCATTTGCTATTGATTTTTGTACTGATATTTTTCAGTTAAAACCAAAAGCTGCTAGAAATGTGAGGGCTTTCTTTATTAGACATGGCATAGAAAGGTCAGGGTCATGTAAAGCAGAATATGTGAGATGTGCAATGAACCCTTTGTCAAATAAATATAGCTAGTAGAGGAAGAAGTTAATTTAGTGGCAATGTACTGAATATTGCTTTGCTAACACACTTCTGAGATGAACACGTCAGCTTCCTCGCTTCTAGAAAGACAGACTGCCAGTGCTCAGTATGCTTCAGGATGTGTAGTCCCTTCATACACCCTGACAGAGAGCATTCTCCTATGCTGTTACCAGCATAGAAAGAAAGATGTTCCTGAAG
The DNA here is from genome assembly GCA_013397095.1 of Sterrhoptilus dennistouni. NCBI lineage: Eukaryota > Metazoa > Chordata > Aves > Passeriformes > Zosteropidae > Sterrhoptilus > Sterrhoptilus dennistouni. The sequence continues at coordinate 1,490,293 of VWZU01017663.1, read as the reverse complement.
ACTGTCTGTGAACACCATTTGTTAGTTTTTCCTTTCTTCTTGCTTGCTGCATAGCTTATGCGAAAGTTTGTCTGCTGTCATGCTTGTCTATTCAACTACTGGATAATAACCATGAAAGGCTCAGAAAGCTGGGGAAACAGAAGTACATACAGTTAAACCAGAGAATATTTGCAGCAGTAAATAACCTCTCCAAGAGGAAAATCAGAGCACCATCGTCAGAATGGATGACTCCTTGGAGTCCTGGCACTAATAATGACCTGGCAGAGCCCATTGGCTGCTCTCACACACAGCGAGTGCTGCACTGCTCTATGGACTACCACATCTGCCACGGAGGAATCAAAAACCACAGGGTGCTTGTTGAGAGCATCGATGTGATCTGATGCTGAAAATCTTGGTAAAAGCAGAACAGTGAACTTGCTCTGAATTGCCTCAGATGTGGATGTGAGGAAAGAAGGAGAGAAAAGGCATAGTTCAGATTACACGTGGATATTTTAAGTGCTGCTAGCATGAAGAAATTGTCTAATGGAAAATATCTGAAAGGGAAGAGAGAGGGAATATGGAAACTTACACCTCTGCTTGGTTTATCCTCCTCTTATCACCTTGTCCAATGTTTGAACAATTTACCCAAGAGGGATTTCAAGAATATGACCAAAGCAATTGTACCAGCTAGAATCATGGGCACATAAATCAAGTAACCACATGTAAGTCTCAGATGAATAAAAGTCTCAGATGAAACACTGAGGTCTCAACTCAGTGGTAAGACAGAGCTAGAAAAGCAGTGAAGCACTCTGCTTCAATAGCACTGCTGAGAGGAACTGAGACAGCAGCTGCTAAACTCCACCTCTGACATTCCACATGGACTGAAGAGAGAGATGGGGTCAAGCTCTCCTTGGGTGTTCTCTAGATACTCAGAGAAATACTTCAGGGGCTCAAGTGATGTGTTATGCATATTAGCCCACAGGGTACGCTTGTGGACTCAGAGCAATAATTACTTGAGGCCATTTACAGACTCCAAAAATATAATTGCAATAGTTCAAGCTTAACCACATTCTCAAAGTTCTCTTTGCAAGTTGCGCTAAAACTTGTGGTCTAACTAACCATATTGTGGCTTTTAGATAGGACTGGATTTAGCCAGTGGAGATGGTTGAATTTAGACCTGGCCATACTTGGTAAAGATGCAGTAAGGCTTATAAAGACTGAATTTTAGGCGCCAATTTGACATTGCATTTTTTACACAAAATACACAAATAAATGCATACCTCACAAAATACGTGTCTGTGAAAATGATAAATTTAAATAAAAAATTATCATGAAAAATACTGGTGGAAATATGAGAAAAGTCATCATAAATTAAAAAAAAATTTTGGAATCATAATATATTTGGAATCATAATATATTTGGAATCATAGATAATGATTATTCCATTAAGCAGCCACCTTGCTTCTGTCCTTAAATAGTATTCCCTAGTACTTTTGCATAATGGAAAAAGGATATTAATGTCATATTTTCTACCAAGATTTATTTAAAATTATTTGGTTATATTATTTTAGAAAAGGACAAATAAAATGTAAGTTCAAACTAAAGGGGACTATTGTTAAATAACAAACTGTTAAATAACAATTTAACAATTATTAACAATTATTATTGTTTTCTCACTGTTTTCTCCTGGAGGACATTAACTGACTGATTTTTTTGTTGTTTTCTTTTGGGGTTTTTTGCGTCTGCATAGCTACTTTAGTCAAATTCCCAAAAATTTTAGAATCTCTGAGACTTTTACTAGCTTAAGTTTGATTTTAACTAACCAAAAAGCATGATGATACTCTGATATCTCCTTAAAAAACTAGACCAAAATATTATCTACATTTGAAGTACAATTTTTTTCATTAAAACCAGAATTCACATAGAGAGTGTTATTTCCATTTATATGTTTACATTATGGAGGGATGTTCTCCTAACAAGCTCTTATTCCTTTGATGCATATAGTATGTCTATGTGGAATGCACTTCTTTAGATCTCATCTGTGTTTTTATTTCTCACCTGTTAGCGTGACAGACAAAGCAGCTAAACCAACATTGACAGTACATTAAAATATTTTCAGTCCATGAGTTATCTTTTATGATTGTCTTTCAATATATTGTATTAGTTCTCAAATATTTTTGGAATCCCTATACAATCCATTGATTAAAAAATACTTAGAAATTTTTGGTTTTTTGTTCCATTATGTTAAACTTCAATTAGACTAGCCCAAAATAATTCTTCAGGTATTAAGACACCAGTAGAAAAGAGTGTCACTGATTCATAAATGGAATGGTGCAGAATGTCTGTCACCTGAGACAGGACAGGGCTGTAAGATATGAGAGCCTCAGTCTCTCAGCCATCTTTCAGTCTCTGAGTTTGCCACAGCAGTATGTAGTTAAAAGAAGGATAGCTCTCTCATGTAAGCAAAACAAAGGCCAAACCAAATGCAACAGGGTTATAAAACTCCAGAGAAAAACAGTTCCCATGTAGAGGGCGCCTTGTTTTCATGTCAAAATGTAAGTTTCCTGAAGGACTAATGCACCCTCTCTCTCTCTCCAATTACCAAAAGATAGATAAAATTTATCTTCCCCTGGTTGAAAAACACACAGAAAAATCACTAACTGAACTTTCAACAAATAAATGGTTCATTTATTTTTACTACAGAAATGTAAAATCTTTTCTATTTAAAGAAGCATTTTTGAATCAAAACAAACAAAAAGCAAGTCCCTGATCATATTTCTATTTCTTCCACAGTTTAAAAAGCCAGATTCTTCAACGAAATACCATTATATATACCTTAGATGAGTGCAATTTTGCTGCTGCAACAGTATTCCAAAAGCATGACATAAAAGAACACTCAAACCCCATTAATTTCAATCCATTAAACAAAACATCTTCTACCCTGAAAATTTCACAGCTATACTTGGAAAATAAACCCTAAAATAATTTCTGAGATCCCACTGTATTTTAACCACACTTTGACATCACAGTTTGTAGGCAGTGTGTTTAGCTTCAGTTGACATCCACAGGAGGAGTTCTACTGATTCCAAAGGAACCAGGACTGCAGAGACTATTTCTTATTGCAGATGCAATCCTGCAGCAATGTAAATCAGGGTAAGAGGTTGTGTCCAGAATGGGTTTTTAAAAATATTTTGATGGACAGAGGGAGGAAAATAAATTTCTTCTGAACAAAAAAGAGGAGGGTTTTGGCTGCAAATACTGACTCCACACAACTTTTTGTTTCAATTTTGTGTATTTTAAAGAAAAGAATTGGAAAAATCCCCACTTATGTAAAGGGCAATTTATAAGGAATTAAAGGCTGGATTTGGATCCCTTTTCCCTGGAGGAGTCCAAGGCCTTGTGGGCAGATCAGCGGATTAGGACAGTTCAGGACTCAAATCCTTCCTATATTCAATATCACTAATTTTACTTTGACAAGGAAAGTTCCTACTTTCATCACCTCCTCATAAACCCATCCATTTTTGGAGTGAACAAAGCCACCACTTTCCTTTTTCTGCCAGCCATTTGTGTAACTGCCAGCTCAAAAGCTACATTTTATGTAAAACTCGTCAAACTTTTCTGAAGGAAAATGCTACTACCCAAAATTATTGTTTTGTAGGTAAGTTCTTCATAGGAGATTGATGTTCAGGGGTCATTTTCTCCAGTTCATAGTCAGTAATCTTATTGTAAATTCCACCTTTTCTGTGGTTTTGTATCCAGTTTTACAATCTGGCACACAATAAACATGCCTCTTGTTCTAGCAGCTCCACTGTGAGGTGGGAACCACAAAACGTGGGGGATGAGAACCTGGGGATGCCACCACTTGAGCCCAGTAAAATCTGAGAAAACCAGAAGGGGCTGCCAGAGGACTAAGGATTCAATTATTTTTGCCCTGAGTATTATCATTTAGACTGCTGCAAAGAAAGGATCATAAGATATTACTGACCTGATGAAAATAGAACACACAGGACCATAAACAATCAAGGCTGTAAGGCTGAAGGATTTGTCCACCTACAAATGACTACATGGATTTACCAAAACTGACTCAAAAGTGATTTCTACGTTGCCACATAGTGAAGGCCTCAACTGCAGTAGGAAAGCCAGGACTGGAATCTGAGTAACATCATGAGAAGTAGATGGTGAAATATAAATATCATTAAAGGTAAATTATGTGTTACTTGTAAACGAATCAAAGTTAATCTTTTCACCTTTTAAAATCAGCATGTAAATAGCAGCCTTGAAATACGTATTTATAAATTCAATTATGAAGAGAGGGAATTCAATTTTGCCTTTAAAACTAGGAATGTGCCATTTGAGAAGACCAGGAAAAGAGATGTAGCTTCCCTGATCACTCAGTACTTTAGAAGTGCAGAAAAAGAGGTTGTCTTTTTGGGAGGTACGATCAATGAGTGGACAAAAAGTGAGTTCCTGCAGCTCAAGGAGTTACCACCCAGCTGGGCCATGTTAATGATCTGTGCTTGTGGCTTCATTCATTGCAAATGCAAATGCAGAGGAAGGAGGATTAAGTCAGATGGAAAATGAGTGTTTTATTTTGCTGTAATAACTCAATTGTTTGCAATTGATTTCAAACACTCTTACTAAGAAACTTAACATTTTTAATGTAGGCCCTATAATTCCTGACAAAAATCTTCTAAATTGCTGAAACAGTTATTATTAACTTAAAATATATATTTTTAAACTGCTGGAAATCATAGCTATCCAAGTATTTACTCAGTGAGAGTAAGAATTTAGGAGATAATCCAATATCCAAAAAGGCATAAAAAGGCCATCAACTCACCAATTTTAGAGAATGCTGCTTCATAATCACTGCAAATCTGTTATCACTCATAAATTATCTTCATCTCATGTTTTTTTCATGTAGGTTTCTAGATAGACAAAGAGAGCTATGTTCTTGTAAAAGGAGATCCCTAACAACAAACTTTTAAACATCAGAAGTGGAAGAAAATCTGAAATTTCAGTTTCCACAGGCAATGCCAGAATTATTTGGCTACTTAGTGACCTGGAAAAAGTTTAATTCTTAGATACCTGATGCTTAGATTCATTGCATTGTAGTAGCATTGCAGCTACCCAATGCTAGCTACAATATTTGTTAATGTGGCAAAATGGCTTCTTTCTTTAACAAGGCAGTTTCATATCAGGCACAACAGTAAAGTAGTTGAAATCTACATACTGAGGACACATTTACTTCCATAATATTTAAACCTGAAAGATCAACTGTGTGAAAAGCCTGCTGCTAAGTAATGCAGAAAATTAAAACAGTAATTATTATTTTATATCCATCCAGAGATCGCTCTCCCAGATACTTATTAATTCATCCTCAATCATTCATTATATAATCAGTGCAGCCTTATATTACAAGTAATGCTTTTACCAGCCTACAGTTCATCATTGATCTTCTTTTCTACAGCAAGACAATCTTTTAGGTTCAGCTGAACTATTACATTTTAGGATCAAAATCTGAGGGAAAAAAATGCAGCTGCTAATGACTGGTACATCAAAACTGACCTGATAGTGTGAAAGTATTAGCTGCTTAGGCAATCATTTAGACAACAAGCATTCAATTGGAGCTCATTTACTTGTTTTTTTTTCGGGAGGATTTCCCACATTAATTAAAAAGATCAATAAATTGTGTTTTATGAAAAAATGGAAGCAAAATTTGAGAAAACTAATTTTGGGAAGAATTGAAGCCTGGTTTTGCTCTGAAATCGTAACATTCTCACTTTATTTTCATTTAAAGGATGACTTAAGTGACAGACCAATCACTGGAGGGAAAAATCCAATAATGTCACCACTCCTGACATAACACTTAAAATGTTAGAACAGTTACTAAATAACAAATATGTAAGTGATGGAAATGTTAAAACTGAATAGATGAGGAGCTGTGAGCTTTAATTCAGAGTTGCCAGTCCAAACCTAGGAACTGCAGTAAAAAGCAGAACTGCTCGCTGAAATGTGTTAAACTGTGGAAGTATTTAAACCCATTGGAAATTGATTTAGTCACACAGACATGACAGGTTCAGAGATTTTGATCACTGCACTTTCTGATGAGGTGGGAGAAAGGCTGTGATCTGCACTTCTGAAAATGAAGTCACTTAGTAAGGGATGTGAGTATGGATTTGGAAGCCCATTGAAGACTGCAAAATACAGTTGCCAGATCCATCCAGCACCAGACGGTTTTTATCTCATCTTCAAAAACACCAAATACCATAAAGTTCCAATCATCTACTTAGAGGAAATTCAAAGATGGAAAGTTAATGTGCATATGAAAATCCGTATCTTCATAGCTCAAAGGCCACTCCTCTGCATATAAGTGAAAGGAGAGAAACAAACACAACTCCCATTCCCCAAATTATTTTAAAGCAATGTTGAGAGACTGGACACCATCTATGGCAAATAGGTATCGAAGGTAGGTTAAAAAAAAAAATTCCATTGTGCTATAAACATCTTTTTCAGGCCTTGACCAAGGCCCATGGAAGCAAATTGAACCAAAAATGCACTTAAGCACAATTTAATACTTTATCATACCACAAACATCTGCCTTTCCTCAGGGCAGAAGTTACAGCTGAGCTAACAGATGTGACTGTGTGCCCACACCTCAATCACTGCTGCTACAGTCAAGCAGATAAACACAAAATCATCTTCAGTTATAGCTTGTAATCACTCGGACAAGGAAGCACTGCAACCAAAAAGCCAAATATTTGTTTCTGACAACTCTCCTATGGAAAACATGACCTTTAGTAAAGGGGGACACCTGAGCTAGTTAAATTGCTGTGGCAAGCATCAATTTAACTCATTAGAGCCTCTGGCTATGTAGGAAAAAAAATACCACGAAAAGTAAAAGGGCAATCAAAATAATTGCATAAAATTTTACAAGTTGCTGACTGAAAAGCAGAAACATAGAAACAGATATTTGAAAACTATGGCTCCAGTTGTGCTAATAAATGTAAATTCAAATTACCTACAAATTTTCACTTTTGTGCTCAGTAAGAGAAACTGAACAATTATAAATATACAACTGTCTGTCATTTTCTTATTATTGGGTATTAGTTTCTCAAATCGTGTACACTTAACACAGGAGAGAATTTCCCAAATGTATGGCTCTGTTGCCACTAAATGCTGTTGGTTATCTCACCCAGCTCCCAAACTGTTCTAAAAGCATGTGGTTCTCTCACATGGCCTCTGATTTACCTTCACTATAACTTTCACCCAGAAGTTCACACCCCCTCTAGCTTCCCAACAGCAACACATGCCTCTGTTTAGGCAAATCTGCATCCTGCTTTTGTATCTACCAAGGGTGCCTGTCATTTTTCAGAATCACATCAGAACTGAACCTCCTGTTTCACATTTTCAATTTAATTTGTGCCAATCTAAAAACCTCCCTATAAATCAGTGTCTCTCATACAACACTTTTTATTTTTAGACATTTTAATGCTCTTGGTTTTATATAAAGTTTATTTACAAAGTGTTTAATTTGTCTATGTTTTATTTTTGAAACTCTGTGTCTGCAAAAGAAAAGACTTTTTGATCCTCAGCCAATTCTTGGTAAGACAGATGTTTCTGGGGAAGAAAAAAAGCATACTTGTATGCTGACTTCATATTATGCTCTGTTTCCAGTATGAGGAAGATACAGCAAAAATCACTGTGGGCTTCTTTTGCACCTCCTCAAATAGGAGCTGTTCTGTAGGTGGCATGACCCTGGCGTAAAACAGATCAGGTTTTAATTGACAATAGCCTGTGTGTTTCAGCTCAGGATTTCTGAACACTATGTTCTGCTGCTCTGGGGAAATTCCTTAGGGTTAAAGCTCTTTCATTTTACGCCTTGTTTGACATCTCAGCAGAAGGGCTTGGCACTATACAGGGGCAAGGTGGCACTGCTAAACACACTGAAGCCAGAAGGTTAATGAAGAAAACAAAAGGAGAAGGAGATTATAGACTGTAAAAAAAAATCATACAAAAGAAAATACTGTGGTAATGAAAATAAACTGACCAGGAACCTAGTCTGGTTTCCTGATAAAACTAAATCAAAGTACAGTTCAAATGGAGCATTTTATGAGTTTCAACAAGTTGGACGTATAACAATATATTTTCTTAACACAATACTCATGAGAACTCTTAAAGAAGGACTTTACTACTTAAAGTACACACAGGATCTTTATCTTCTATTTATACACAGCTATGCTCATTTCAGCCTTGTTGCAAATCAAATTTCTGCAGGCCGGCTCTGCCCCATTTCTTGGCATAATATTCACATAAACTCATTTATGAGAGGAAGAAAAAAAGGAGATGAGCAAGGATTGATTCACAGTGCAGTGATCAAATTGGGCAGAAAAAACCCCAGTTAGTCAGTGAATATGACATCTACTAAAACTTTTCTCTTCAACACACCAGAAAAGGGACATAAATAGCTAAAAGCTGCAAGAGTTAAGTTACATGCCAGAGATAGGAAAATTTAACTGTGACACATGCGTCCAGGATGCTGAGGCTGCAGACTGCCATTGGGTACTTAGGAATGTTGTGCTTGCTTATCAAAGCAATATGTAAACAAACCCACGTTAACTTACTGGAAAAGAGGGATGGGTAATACATGATGTTGTATTTCTAATATTCCTAGCAATGTGGAGAGGATCTACTGCCTCTAACTACATAATCATGGCTGGAATATACAAGTGAAACTCACGTGACAGAATTTTAGGATCAGGATGGGTGCCCTGAATTTACACTGTAGGGTTTATAATACAGGCTTCACTTGGACAGTTCTGTAAGCATACCATCAACTCTGTCATTTTCAGGACAATGACATTAACAGCTGGAAAATATAAGTTAGTGTTATTATTTTCCTAGAACAGGCAAGATGCTCTGTGTAAGTATCCACACAGATTTTAAATTTGAAATGTCTGGCCATTTATAAACATTCTGGCCTATCAAATAAAACTTTCAAGGTAAGTTTTATGAGAACTACACTGCTGGAGCAGTCTAATCCCTGAAGGACTGCACTGTGGAAGGGACACATGGTGGAGCAGTTCTTGAAGAACTGCAGTTTGTGGGAAGGGCACAAGTTGAGTAAGTTAATGAAGAACTGTCTCATGTGGGAGGGACCCCAAGCAGGAGCAGAGAAGGACTGAGGAGCTCTAACCCTGAGGAGGAAGGAGCATGCCTGGAAAGAAGGGAGAAGTGGGGGAAAGGCGTTTTTACGATTTAGTTTTAAATTTTTAAATCTCATTACCTTACTCTGATTTGACGGTAATGAAATGAAATGAAATGAAATGAAATGAAATGAAATAAAATAAAATAAAATAAAATAAAATAAAATAAAATAAAATAAAATAAAATAAAATAAAATAAAATAAATTTTCCCCAGTTAAGTCTGTTTTCCCATGGTGAGCAACCTAGAAAGAGATCTCTCCCTGTTCTTATCTCAGCCCAAGAGCCCTTATTATATTTTCTCTTGTCTGCCAGGATGAGGAGAGGAGCAACAGAGCAGCCTTGGTATCCAGCAAGCCTCAATACATGACATGGCAGGGGTGCAAAGGTAGCCTGAAGTTGTACATACACAAAGAGAAAATTATAGCTAAAGATTTTTGTGTTCTGGGTTTTTTTCCTGATTGGACAAGTTGGTAAAGCATCCTTTTCTCTGCCAGCATTCTCTGATACTCAGGAGTTTGTCACCAAAATATAGAAGTTCTCAGGAAAAGAAGACTTTCAAAGACAAGGCAACACCAGTAAGACCAGTAAAGGTAGAAAATGGGCCAAAATAGGTAGGACAGGCAGTCTGCTTTATTTCTTACTTTCCCTTAAAAAGCCTATGAAAAGATCCTTAAAGGGAGGGGGAAAAAAAAAGAAAAGAAAAAAAGAAAAGCAGTAAAGATAATAAATAAAAAATAATGATACTGAGGTGTTCGCATACCCACAAGAAGTTCTTAATGTGACTACATAAAATAAAAGCAGTTACAGCTAAATAAATTCCATTGATAAGAAAATGCAGGCATTTGGTAGGAATTTGGGCATGAAAGTGTGAAGGTGAAAGCAGTCCCTGGGATCCCAAGGGAGAGATAATAAAGAAGATGACAGAATGGAATTTTTAATAATCTTCATGCAGATAAAATTCTCACAAATCCTAAAGGGAAGGCTCAAATGTGGCTTCCTAAATGCTAATTCACTTTCACTGTTCCAATTTTAAAAGAGCACAAGAAATGGTCTATCTTTTAAACTTTTAGTTCTGTAATTCATAAATGTATTTATGTGTGACTTAAGGTTTGGTCACATCTTGTGGTACATCTTAACATAGTGGCTTCTCATCAAGGCGTAAGTGTTTTAGTAAATATTTTAGTATCAGTGATGGTGAGGTACAGAACATGCTGTTCAGTTTAGGTTTGGTTTATAAAAGCAATCACTCTGCAGACACTGAATGATACATGAACTCTCTGTCTTAATGGATCCCAATGCTATATGAAACCTAAGCCATTCAACCCATTTTGTACCAGAGAGAGGCATGAGAGAGATGCCTAAAATAATTTCAGGAGGCAGGAACAGTACATGTAAGTTTTCTAAGGATTTGTTTAAGGTATGCAAAATCATACATCATTCCCCAGCTTTCTTACTCTTAACACCAAATATTACTTGGACAAATTGCTTCAATAGATGCCATTTTGGAATAGAGGTGGGTTTTTTTTTTTTGTTTTTGTTTTGGTTTTTTTTGTTTTTTTTTTTACTTTGCCTTCTTTCTTTTACATTTCACACAAGCAAAATAATATTTTTGTAGCTGTTTTGCCACCTAAGATTGCCTCTCTGTCTCTCCATATTTAGACAAGTCGGTGAGAAGTCACAACTTCGAAGTTGCTCGTTCCTTGAACTCCAGTTGTTACAGCTAAAACACTTCTTAAATTATGGAAGTGTTTTTTAAAATCTCATGACAAAGGAAAAAAGTTAATGTGATCACTCTACAGTATGACAAAGAAAGTATCTGATTTAAAAAATTGGAGAGTTCACTATCTGTTTCCTTTGAAAGAATCTGTGGCAGATACAAAAGGGTAATTTTTTTATTTTTAAACAAGGGTTCCAGAAAGAATCAGTCCAATGTGTCAGGCCATCTCCCACTCAGAGGCAAAAAGACATTTAATTTTGTATGTGTGAATGTTCCAAAGAGCATTTAGCTAACACTTGAACACAGTCTGTAATCATATGGCTGCTCACATGTCTTAAAGACACAAAACATTACAGAAAATGCAAATTATTTTTTGTAGGATTCAGTGACATTAGAACTCAAGATTTAAATCATTCAGTATTTCAAGCCAAATGAGAATAACATCCTCAAATGCTTTACATGCCCATCACTCCTTCCATCAATTTAGCCTCAGAGAATAATTCTTAGCACAGGAGGAAAGTGAGTGATATACAGGACCAGCATCTTTTGCTAGAATAGTACTAAATGTGATTATTACACCCTAAAGTTGTGTTTTATCTGAAAAGAAGAGAGCCTTTATTCTAGCAGGAAGGATAAGTGGGTGCAGAGATTGCTTGCATTTCTAACAAAGCAATTCCTTGCTAGAGGGTCACATGGATTCACATTATGCCAACTTTAGATTTCCTTGAGACTCCTTTAATGAGGTCCCATGAGCCCCTTTCATACACTGAAGATAATTAATTTAAAAATAATATATCATTTTAGGCACAGGAGCTTAAGAAAAGTGATGAGAAGGAGAGCTGTGTATTTTATATCTACTTTAATTGATAATAAACAGAAGCATCTGGCTCAGAGGAACTTTTGATCAGAACAGCAACACATAATGTTAAGATTGTGTAGTTTTATCAGTACAGTGTATCATCTTCTTTTTGGCAAAGTGAAAACAAATGTGGGCCTGCCCGGCACCACAGCCAGTGAGATATGAATATACAACAGTTGCATTTGATCAAGGGAGTCTCCTACTAAGCAGCAGTTAAATGAGAATGTCCAAAGTTCCCTAGCAGGACCACAAAACCCAGATGTATCTTTATTTGCCTATAGGATAAGTAGCCTAGCAGTAAGAATCATAAGCTCATGACATAAGTGATTTATTCCAGTGGATGTGAAGTCTACTGCATAAAATCCAGGGACAGGTACCCCAATCCTTAGCTGAAATGGGACTTCTGAAACACTGATGTCCATAGTAAGGGATTGGGGGTTGAAAATTCAATGTGTTTTGTTTTCTCTTCATGGGTATGGCAAGTGCCATTGAATCATCTGAGGAGCCCCTCTTGCATTCCAGCATGAATTGTCCACCTGAAACCTAAGCATAACTAAACCTCTATCATGCCTTTGTAGCTCAGTAAATAGGGAGTAAGTGCTATTTGTACCAGGCCACAGGTTTTGCATTAAACTAACAAATAGACTAAAGGATCTGCTGGGCTGTGCCTGAGCTTGTGTTGGTTTGCCTGAAGATTTGTTTTTGCAAGCAATAGCAATTATCTAATTACCAGATCTCTATTACCTGCTTTGTTTTAACTTTTCATCTGCTCTGTTATAATTGTGTAATGTAATGTCTACACCAATATGTATTTTGTAACTAATGGGCATTTGTACTATGTAGTTACTGAGAGCAGAATGACCTATTAGACCCCCTTAATAAAACACAGCACAAAGGAAGCTTTAAAAGAACTGTCAGAGAGCAATACCTGAGGCCCAAGGCCCATAAACATATCTGATGGCCACTTACTGGTCATCAAATGAATGTAACCTCAGGAGCAAGGTCAGTCAAACCATTCCTGTTAAGCCATGGGGTAGCAAAGAGAACAAAGAGCAAGCACCCAACTTATGTAAAACACACACAGTAAATTCAGCTGCAATATGGACTTGCAAATCAACAAACAATAAGCAAGCCACAAAGCCTCTTAACAAACATAAAAAAGTTCTCAACCACATCCTAAATTGAGAAAAAACAAATCACAAGTATCAATGTCATACTTCTGGCCAAGGCCTCAGGATACTGACCACTTCCTGTAAACCTACCCCAAGCTGAAACCATCAACCCCCACATCGAGGGGCAGTCAAACACCAGAGAAAGGCAGAGACTAAAGAGTTTGTGTATTTATGTTACCAGCATGTAATTTAAATTATTTGATAAGGCTGTTATAAATGTAAGACACACTAAGACTGTAATCAGACTAAGATTAAGTTCTTGGCTTCACACAAATGGTATATTCTTTTTTGCCTGTAAAAGGATTACAAGTGTTAGTAAATAGGTGGGAATCTAAGCAATCTGTTCTCTAACTTAACTGCAACAAATTTCTCATAAAATAGTTCACAGTTAAGAATATTTTCAAATATTCATGTGCAGCTTTAACTCTGATATTGTTACTAGATCCTGTAATGGAAGGATTGAGTTTGCAACTTCGTAATTTCCTTAAATCTAAATAAATAAATAAATAAATAAATCATGTTTCTTAGAGGTAATTGTGATGAAGTCTTTACCAATATCAACCAATTTATTATGAAACTTATTTACCACTGGTATCTTTGAATTAAGGACCACGAGAAGAGAAAATATGAAACAAAAATCCAGATGCTCTATATCTAAGCTCTCTTTGTTTTCATGTGATATCAGCAAAGACCTATGAATGTCAAGGTCTGATTGTGATTATACAGTAATTATACTCATCTGATATACAGGGTGCAAATAAGACTGTAAAATGGAAATCTCTTTAGAATGGAGCCCCAGGAAAATAATCAGAACTACTGAAAAGGTTTAAAATTTGTTTCTCAGTATGCGGACACTTTCCTAACAGTCTAGGAATTGTTTGAGGCAGAGACTGACACTCATTTTTTTTTTTAATTTGTTGTAATTTTTTCCACAGAACCTCAAGCTTACGTTTTGATACCCTTTTCAGAAAAGAATCAAACTCAGACTTCTCATTCATAGCATGCTTCTTCAGTGTTGATGTAGGAAATAAACATGACAGAAAGGAGACCTCATCAGCATCAAGTCATGGAGAATACTGTAAATCAAAAATTAAATTCTGAACACGAGGCCTTAATCAGGTAGAGTTACTCTCTCATCTGCAGACAGACAGTCACTAGTGTTTAGAGTAGCAGTGGTGGGAGGGGAAGTTCTCCAACATTTCAAATCCCATCAAAGGCTTAGGCAGTGGTGAGTAAAAATGGTTTCCCCTTTCTTCTTTTATTTTTCTACTTTTCTGAAAGGAGTGAAATTATTTACTTCATTTGCTGCATTGTGAAGATCTACCATGTAATAATTTTTACCAACCAAAAACTGCCCAAGAATTTAAGAATTTTAGGTAGTAGGAAGAGGAGAACAGTAATAAAGGTCCTGGCACAATTCAGCTCTGAATTGTTAGGACTTTGCTGTGACAGTTCAGGACTTTGCTGTGACATAAGGAAGTGGTGAACTGTTAATCTGTAAAATGTATTAATATGGGTAAAACTGCATTTGTCATACACTATATTTTATTTCACTTATTTCTCCCTCACCAATACATATTTTCAAGATTTATTTACTATCATTTAAAGATGAGCTGAATTAAAAAAAATGTGTTGAGAATTCTTTCCTCAAAATTTGCAATATTTTTGCATTAATTACAGTACTTTAAATCCTTACATGGGCACTATCTGTTCTAGAGAAAATGTAAGTATAAGAAAATGAAGACATAATGTTCAGAAGGTCAGGAAGAAGCTCTTCCATCCAACAGCCATTACAGTTACTGTTCTTTGGTTTCTGATTTGAAAATAACAGCACTGTTATTAAACAAGCTCTTTAAGATAAACCTTTATGTTTTCTAATGTTTTGTTTCAGTTTTTTCTGTCTAATCTGTCTGTGTAACCTGGAATCCTGCCAATATGATTCAGAAGTCCCGTTCTGCAATGTTTTTAATTATAGTTGGGACTGTGCAGGACTTATGGTGATGGAGATACAAATTGTATTGGTCATAATTCAGAGAAGCCATTTATGCTTTACTGCTTTTGATGAACGAAACAAACCCAGGCTCATGCAATGATTGGTATTATTCTAAGTATGAGAAATTAGAACAACACTTGAATTAAACCACTAACTGAAACAGATAAAGTCATTCTTTACCTAAATGACCATTTCACAACAAAATGGCTTTCAGGAAATCCTGATGAGTGTGAGTTTTCCAAAGAAGAGCCTGATCCCAGGAGGACCAGGATTCAGTCAAGTCAGAGCTCAAAAAATCCTTTTTAGATATTTTTTCAATCATTTCCCTTTACCTTCTGTATCCTTTACCTTAGGCAGTCACTTGGACAAACCTGGATGAAGCTGCTCCCCAGCACACAGGTGTCTGGTGTCTGTTTTGCACTCCTAATAGAGCTGTGCTATTGATTCTTACTAAAACTTTACAAAATGCTCAGCTACCATTTACATCAGCACCTACACACCTAAAACTACCTATTTACAACCCAGAACATGCCACAGATTTACCCATATGTATATGGATACCTTCTGTAACTTCAACATTAACTGGAAGTTAGACTCCACTGCAAGATTTTAATTGGCAAGTGTTAGAGATGGCTTTTAGAGGCTTTTCTGATTTTCTGAAGCTCAAAAAAGGTCTTCTGAGATGGCACAAACTTTCTAGCATTAAAACTTCAAGTTTCCTATCACAGAAAAAGTGTATCACGCTCTCATTTGCCTATAAAAACTCACATCCAGAAAAGCACTGAACATTGCACTGTTTGTACTGTACACTTAAAAATCTACAGACATATGGTTTGTTAACTTTAATTAATAGCATTGAACAAGCACGCATCCATTTAGGAAAAACCCTTTCTTTATGAACTTGTATAATCCCTTCACCACTTAAGAACACCAACAAACAAACCACAGAGCACTTAATGTTTTTCCAAGGGAAATGCAGGGAAGGAATCAATTGGAACAGCTTTGTGTTCAAAATCATCTGTGAAGCATCAAAGTTATGTTTGTTGGCATCTGTGCTCCAGCTGCGGGGTTTAGAGCTTTTTGCTTTCTTAATCACGTTCCTTATTCCAATGACTAAGTACTTGTTTCTGTGCATTTACAGAGTAGGAAAGTTAATTCATCAGGGACTGCTCATACTCCCACAGCCTTTAAAGTCATTTCCCCAAGAGAACATGTCAAATTTGAAGCTTCAAAGGACTTCTTTTTTTTTACTGGATTTGATAAGTGACAATTTAAAAAAATTAGCTAGACTAAAAAGAATATATATATATATATATATGCATGCATTGAACTGTTTAGGGAGAAAAAGATGCCTAAAAATTGCAATTATCCAGGAACAAACAAAAGCCCCTTGCATCCAATTCATAATAAATATCTCTTATGGCACCATTAAATAATTCTGTAACTGTTGGGAATCCATTTATGAGCAAGTACTTATCTGTTTAAAAAGCAGTCAGAATGACAAAAAGTCTGAGGCTGACTCAGTTATCCAGGAAATCAGAGGAAGACTAAATCGACTTCACTGTCTTTTGGGTAAGACCTTGTTTTAGCAGTGACAATCAAGCACTAAAACCACTTTATGTGTCAGTTTGTGATTACATACAAAATATATTATGATTTTGAACAGCTACAAAAACCAAATGCTGTATTTCTTCCATAAATTTCAAAGATCATGGATTCTGAGTCCTCCTGCTTGACCACCCTTAGGATGGAAGTGTGAGGCTATCAGGATGCAAGCGGAGGAGAAGAGGTATTTTGGGGGTTTTAAACATAATATAATTGTTCAGTAGCTGCAAAAAGTCCTCTGCAGGAACTCAGCTTTTATCCTTGACTAAGAAAATTAGGCTACTGGTTTAACTGCCCAAGGTTAAGACATATGAATAAAATGACAAAAATACATATATTTTGGGCAACAGTTTGGATTGTTTTGGGTTTTTTTTTTCCCCAGAAAAGCTTAAAAAGAATATTTATTTTTTTTTTCTGAATTCTGCTGCCTTGAGAGGTGACTCCACTCAAAAGAAAGGTATTATGGAGCTAGTCCCTGACCCTTCCTCTACAGTACAAGTGAACAAAGAAGACAGCTGGGTTCAGTACAACTATTAATGAGGGACCTGCAGAGGATGTGACCCAGCTGAGCACTACAGCAGGGAAGCCCACCAGGGGTACTGTTTTAGAGGCAGAGAGCAAATGCTTGCTGCCAGTCAAGAAATCTGAGCAAGGGCAAAAAGAAATCATCAGAACTAAACAGCGGGGAGATGACACTGCCCTTTGTTTTGGGTACAAACAAAGAATGAAGGGAAATAAGAATGAATCTAGCATAATAAATGTAAAAAAACATAATGAGAAAGGCCAGAAAAAAATTCAAGGAGGTACTTTGTGAGGTCTAAAGGCTAAGATGGAGTACTTCAATGACATTAGGGACAGAAAGATTGCTACAAATGCTATAGGCACAGCATACAAGCTGCAGTAGAATTGGCAAGACCACAGCAGGTTGTGTTAGTTGAAGACATGATAGCACAAATAGATAAAAAGAGAAAAAATGTCACCAAAGAATGTAAGTACAGAAGCAGAAATAAAAAAACTAATACAGGTGACACACAGATTCTTGCTTAAATTTACCTTCCTATCTGAAGTCTGGAAGATGCTAAATGTGACATCACTTTTAAAAGATACTTCAGAAAGTTCAGGGGAACTAAAAAAATGAGCCTGACATCTAAATTGGGCAAATCAGAGAAATCATAATACAGCATTAAATTAGTGGAACATGAACAAATATGATCTGCTGGAGAACAAAATTATATGCTCTGCTTTACTTTAAAAGGAGGGCTAGCAATCTATCAGAACCACTGAAGGAGTAAACAAACTTATGGATACAGATGGCAAGCTGATGCAGTTTACTTTGAATTCAGAAAGACATTTCACAATGTATCTCAAAGGAATTTTTCTCCCTTAGGAGACCTGCAGCCACAAGCTAAACAAAAACCTATTATGCTTTCACAGATAATTAACTGCTTCAAAGATGGTAAATGGAAGAGAGGAAAAAATGGTCAGTTTTTCCCAATAAAGAGTGTTCAGCACTGTAGTCTGTGCTGTAAACCTGTGTGACTAAAGTGATTCAACAGCAGGGAAAGTACTGTACCTAAGATGGCACTTACATTTAAAAAAATAAAACCAATCTGGAGGACATGCTGCAGAGGGAAAAAAAAGGAAAGGGTGAGTATAAAGTTTAAAAAGCACATGCTCTTTTATCAGGCTGCAGGGAGAATGCAGTTCTAAGAACTAAACTTATCCATAAATTTCCCCCTAATAATCAAAGATACTACCTCACAAAAGGCAAAAGATTAATAGTTCACTTTCATCTCTATTTGTCTGACTATATTAGGCAAAGCTCTTCTGTAGCTTTAGAAAGAACAAATACTTTTGTAGAATCTTGTACTCTTGTTATTTAAATTTTCCTTTCTTCTCCACATTTCGCACTACCTGCCCCTCACAACACAGAAATTTCTACTCATATATATTTTCTTCCTATGAAGTTCACGGCAACATTAGTTGGTTTTCTTGGGACTATAATGGAAAGCTAGATTTTGCTTTAGAGATAGGGCATCTTATATTATTATACTTCAGTTATACTTAGAAAACTAAGCAGCAAATAAAACACCAGTCATTCTGAAAACAAAAGAAAGAAGTGAAAACATTTACCTAACTAGAGATACCAAACAACACTGATTTTTTACTTTTTTTTTTTTTTCTTTTTCAAAATTACATTCATATGACTCCCAGCAAGATTTTTGATGGATTAATTCCTCTAATCCACCTTTTTTCCTTGCATTCTATGTAATGGATCATTTTTATACTTCATACAAAATTGCTGATGATAGATTTTACTATATGTCTAATACTCCTTTTAGCCCTACATTTCAGAAGAAGATAATACACACTGCTATTACTTCTTTTTCTAAGTACTTTAAAACTCTTTAACAAAATATTCATTCTGCCAAGCTATCTCACACAAATGCTTCAATATGTGCATTGGGACTCTGGATCAGCTTTTCAATAAGGGATAGGATACATAAATTAACTATTTTTAATACGGAGCTTTAGGGCCTTTGCAAAGAGGTTTATGTGTTCCTATGTGAAAACAGAGAGTATACTTCTAGTTTTGTGAACTGAACATTTCATAAAGTTCTGCATTAATCTCTTTCCTGCTTTAAATATAGTGAGCATATTTCATTTCAGCTTAAAGCAGAATTACAGGTTTTCTAGGTAGAGTAACAGCCAGATATAATCTCTGGATTTGTGCTTGTTGATGCTATCCCAGGCTGTGAAAATACTTAGCTAAGTCAGGTAATGCCAAGAGATGTGGATCTTGACAAACTCTCATGTTTTTCATGGAGTTTATTCTAGGGGGATGGGGGCAGAATAAACTCAGCAGTGAAAAATGAAATTTTTGCTAGTAAGTGGTATATCCACAGTAGTATGATATTACCAGAACAGTAAATTGACAAAGCCACATACAATGTCCCCACAATGACCAACACATAAACAGCCTTTTATAAAGAATCCTGGAATCTGCCACTACCTTCATAAATAATCTTCATGAACTGAAGATGGGGCTGCTTTTGAGCAACAGAGCAACAACACAGAAGAGTGTTGTGCTGAGCCCTGCACAGATGTGGGCTGAGGAACAGTCCCATATCAGACCTGGTGCCTGGCAATCCAGCCTGTGTCACTGGTAAAGGATCTGCAGTACGCAGGTCAGCTCTGCTATGCTGAGTAGGGGGTTTTCCCACTTTTCCCTCTGGAGATTGATTAACATTACAAAGAGATCGAAGGGAATCTTTCCTTCCTCTTAACCAGACAGCTGAAAAAATACAGGTATAGTCTACAGCTGCTTTTTTTTCATCTGGAGCCTCTCTGACAAAGCAAAAACTGCATTTTAGGGCTGACGTATTACTGGGTTAGTCCCAGTCTAGGTAGAGGCATCACAAATTTCAAATGACAGATAAATGAACTCCTATGTCTTAACAAGGTAATAACTTGTTTCACTGATCTCTTATGCTAGAAATTGTCATAAGTAACAAGGTTGGAGATTTTCATAACATAAACTGAAAGGCCTGCTTTTATGACTTCAGGTTTCTGATACTTCAGATGGAATAACAAGTATTTTTGAATTAGAAAAACTCTGCTCTGGAAGGATTAATACTTTTATTTTCAGCTGCATTTCTCTAGCTGAAAGAAATACGTGGCATGCTGCTGCTTTCAAGTAATAAAAGGGCTCTTGATAGGGTGACTATGACACTTCATCCTACCCTTCAACCTGCAAGGACAAATCACTGTGTATTCTGGTAAATGAGCTCAATGTTTGCATGAGTTTATATTTTCAGACAAGAAGAACACAATCCCATCTACTGGAGTATTCAGAAGTAAATATTATTATTTAAGAATGCTGCAATAGGCTGAGTCACATAATCCTGAAGATACAAAATAAGTTATAAATAAACACAATAATAATGTATGTTTGCCTTTTTTAAGGCTTGTGAACATATTTGTTCAAGATGAATGTCAGAGACTATGAATAAATAAATGCCTTTCATTTGGGGCCTGCAGTATTAGTGCAGAGGTATTCTAAGTCAACAACTTAATGTGAAAGGGAGAATGGAATGAACCAAGAAGGAAAAAAAAAAAAAAAAAAAAGAAGTTTTGATAACTCCATCAATAAACATTCAAAGTTTTTAAAATTATTTCTCAACCTCACATAACTTGTGTAAGAACAGGGCTGCCTGACACTATTTTCAATGAAAATTAAAATCCTACAAGAGCCAAATAAATTAAAAATTTCTATGATGCCCTGAGACTAAGTAAAAATAAAAGCTGGCACATAAATATAATTAATTTGGATGGAGTTCCATTTAATTGCACTCAGATGGCTAAGGACTACTGTCAGTCAGCTCAGCTAACAAATCAGTCTCACACTCCTCAAGAGCTGCTGCATTAGTGAAGCTGTAAATGGCAACAGTGCATATTACTTATTCAGGCTTCATCCATACCTCAGTTTACTGAGGTCAAATTGAAGAATACTGAAACAAAACTCTGCTTTGTGTTAAGGTCTACATGTGAGCAGACTTTTCGGTATAAAATGTGTAAACACAATTACTGTGTTTGCACTGTGCCATTTTAAGTAAAGGTGACCAAACCTTAAAAGAAATAAAATAAATCAGGAGGACAATTTGTTGCAAACTGATTCAACACTCCCTTACAAAGAGGAACATTGGAAATGCCATTCTAGATCAGACATGCCTTCCCTGGTTATTGTCAAATGGCAGCAGAGAAATAAGCAGAATGCAAAAAGCACAGCTCTAAATCTGATTCTTATAATTCAGGAGAAAGTTGTGTGGAGGTTTATTGGTTCTTAAGATTTAAGCCTCAACAATGTCTTGCAACAAGTTACATCATTTAACAATGCCCTGGATAGATACAAATTCCGTTCACTGGCCTCATATTTCCTCAAAACTCAGTATACTACAGTATAGAGTACACTGAAACCCCAATGTTCCCTCTCTAAACCTGTCATTTATTTATATATTCGTCCTTCATATACTAGAACACTGCATACTCTGATTTACGAGAATCCCAATCTTTTCCCTTTCTCTGGAACACTTTCCTGAGCTCAGCGCACTTCCACCATGGGCAATATCCTTAAAGAACAGTGAGCATGGCTACAGAACAGTTTTATGTAACTGCTCTATCAGGTTTCTGAGGTAATTTTCAACGTTACACTTCATGCACTCTTTTTTCCCATTTTGATTGCAACTGTACAATGAAGGTTGCTACTGCACTGACTACAGTAAAATTAAGATTTGTCCATACTTAACAAAGACATATCTTTGTAACAGAAGAGACTTTGAAATCTGTGGATGAAATGATAATGAGCTTTCATGACTTTAGACATTGACACAAAGCTGTCAGATAAACTCAGCTTCAAAATAAGCTCAGCTTTGAAGATAACAGCAGTGTTGGAGAAATCACATTACTGCAATACATGAAACAAAAACTCTGATTTTATCCGGCTTCAGTCCAGACTGCTACAATCATCTCTTTTGAGATTAATTGATATGTGAATCTCTAGACTACCTTTTTTGTCTTCTTTGGGAATATCTTGCTGAAACTTCCTAAATGCTATAACTGAATCTAATTTTATTTCACCACTGCACAGACATTCTGGCTTATAGCTAGAATAACAAACAATTCACACACCAGGATCATTCTCCTGTCCTGTTCCTCACTGTGCTTCAAGGTGAAAGCAGGAGACTCTGTTACATTCATGACTGCAATTATGAACTCTTCATTTCTAACCAAGAAGGAAAAAAAGACATCTAGTGCCTCCCATACAACATGCAAATCAACTTTTGTATTGATGATAACCCAAAAGTTCAGATCACCAGAAAATATAATCCAAATTTTTCCTCCAAACTGACTAACAGCACTCATAAGTAAAATCTGCCTAAATGCATTCCTTTAGGAGATTTAAAGTAACCTTTCAATAATCTGATGTTTCTCCTTCTAGGACAAACCACTAGTGTGTCCAGTGGATAAAGCTAACATGGATGTAAAATAATTATATAAACTAATATAACTAATAATAACTCTATGTAACCCCCCTATCATGAATTTAATATAATTTACTTTTAAGTTGCTCCATTTTGATTGTCAGAAACTCCTCCCATTATACTGAAGAACAATGTCAGAAAGAATGAAGTGGTCTATATTAGTAATATCCTAAAGGACTGCACTGCACTTTCCATTTACATCAGAAATATGTTTTACCCTGGAGCTGTTCAGCAATTTGAAAATCAAAGATTGGGTGAAGCAGCATGTCTTTACCTCCATCAATTTTTTTATTTTCCTGAATTTGGATTAGTGGTTTGCTATCTTTTTTTTCTTTTTAAAAACAAAACATAAGAAAAAATACACTACATTAAATATAGTTTTAGTTATTCCAAAAGCTGCTTAATAATCCAGGACAGACCTTTTTTTT
>VWZU01017663.1:1437684-1467228 GCA_013397095.1 Sterrhoptilus dennistouni | reverse complement strand
TTTTTTTTTTTTTAACAGCTCTCTCTGTTTATGTCAATTGTGATTTCATGGAAATACTACTTACATACCAAATAAAGCTACACAACCCTAACAAAAAAACTAGATCCACAGGCACTGGAAATAATGAAGCCTGATTTCCTATAAGTTTATATTTCAACTCTTTTAAGTTGATCCATTTATTTTTCTCACATTCCCCCTTCCCATACTCCTGCCTATAGGATTTAGCAGTCCGACTGCTAAAAATTAAGAGATACAGTGCCTAGTCCCAAACAAGACGTGTACTGATATGTACACTCATTGACCAGCACCTGACACTACTCGGACCAAGCAAAAATGGACTCAGCATCAAATCTGTCTGTCAGTGCAGAAATTAATTTTGTTTTTTTCCCGTCTACTGGACCACTGTTTTTCACGCAACTAGTCCCAATGCCACGTTGTCATCTAAGACCGCTCTCCAATCAAATGTATTTGTAATGGAGGAGTGGGTGCTGTTACTTATTTGCAGAAGAATAAGAACACCTGACAGACCACAACATGATTCTGTAGACCCTATTACTTGATAAAACTAAGCTAAAACTATGCTATCTACTTTTTTGTTCTGGTTTTTAGTCTTCAGTAACAGTTACGGATTACTTTCCAGAGATAAAGGAATGTTCTAGGTCCACAACAATGAAAAGAGCTCAGGCTCCATGAAGGACAAGTCCTTTGGAAATATCCTCTGGTTTCAGTTTCACTCATCAATTCAATTTAAAATTAGTGCAGCACTTTGGCACCCAAGCTTCTTTCTTCCTATTTTTCTCCTTTTTCATTCACATTCAAAACTTATCCAATCAAAGGAAAATAGAAGTTCACATCTCTTAACTGTGAGTCCATGAGCTCAGCACTGCCTGCTGAGCACAGACTGAA
This sequence comes from Sterrhoptilus dennistouni, assembly GCA_013397095.1. NCBI lineage: Eukaryota > Metazoa > Chordata > Aves > Passeriformes > Zosteropidae > Sterrhoptilus > Sterrhoptilus dennistouni. Next base: position 1,466,322 of record VWZU01017663.1, on the reverse strand, counting down.
GAGTGTTTCAGGTACTTCTGTGGTTATCAGAGGCAGCAGTGACCAAAACTCAAACATAGGGCCTCATACAACTGGGGTACAGTACTACATCTAAATAACAATAATGAAAACTACATCTACAGCACAAGATAAGATTTGGACTTCTGAATCAAACATTCATCAGATACACATTTTGACAGATACACATATGCCAAATACAAAGTTCTTGAATTGTGTTCACTTTGGCAAACCCTTTTAATTAGATTTGAAAGACATTAAAAATCAGATGGCATTGGTCCATGAGAGAAGTTATTTTACATGACCTGGAAGTCCCTGAAAGAGCTTGCTACAGGAATCTCAGAACTGGACTGCAGCCAGTACCAGTTGTCACAGGTTGAACTAAACAGTTTGAAGTAGAGATAGTTTCCTAGCAGCTAAAAATGTACTTCACATCTTTAAGTTACTTTAAAAATTACATTTTTCAGAAAAGGGATGCTTCACACTATTCTAAGCAAGAAAGCAAACACCTTACAGTTTAGCCTCTTTTTCAAACTAAAATAAATGAAACAGCAAAATTATTGCTGGATATGTGACCAAATACCACCTTAAACAGCTCACATTTGTATAGATATGCACATCAGCACAACCAGTTAATATTTCACATTTACCTTGACCATGAATGCCAAGCTGGTAACTCACTTTACAGACCAAGGTAAGCAGAAATGTACATTGATCAACATGTTTTAGCATTTTCTGAAACAATTTCTTATGAATTTGTGGGTTTTTTCTTTTACCCTCTTTATGGTTAAAATACCCTTGTTATTGCTTACAGTTGCAGTAGCATGTGCAGCATCAAAATAAGAAAGGTTCTACTTTGTTAAACTTTTAAAACATAAGAAAACCCAGTTAATACCCCAATGGAGTTTGTATTACAGAAGAAAAAAGGATTGAAAAAGGAAATGAGCATAAAGAACGAAAACATCATATAAATAGTACAATTTCTTATACATCATGCCTGTGAGATTGTTTTCTGATTTAGCAATAGATTATTTGTAAGATGGCAAGCAAAAGAAGGTAGACTGTTCTCTCTGATAGACAAAGTAGTTCTGAACACCTTCCATCTTCAAATTCTCTTTAAAAAACTCACGAAAGAAAAAAAATCTGATTTTTTCTCTTTTTTTATCCTGTTTCATTACAAAAACTCTAGAATACAAATACACTTTTTGAAAAAAGTTTTGCATTCAGAACAATTCCAGAACATTGAAACAATAACACTAATAATTAAAAAGAAATATCTATTATTTTCTAAAAAACAAAGAAAATCCCTCCTTTTTTTTTTTTTAATTCCACAGCAAAACACAGCATGTTTCGTTCTGGTATGTGGAAAGTGTATACCCTTTACCAGTCTCCCAGTACAAAAACTAAGATTAATGTATATGTTAGTATGACTGAAATGAGAACATAGACAAATATACACATAAAGCATGTCACCCAACTTGAGCCTCAAACTAAATTCTTCATTCTATTAATAATGCTTTAAAAAAGTTATTCTTTTATTACTGGCCTGAGGCAAATTTGAGTGAGATTATGCTTCTCAAGGGAAAAGAGGCATTTTCTGAAGGAAACATACAACTTATCTGAGTATGCTGTAAAATCTGAAGATGTTTGTCCTCTGAGTCACATTAGCACAGCCCAGAGAATTCCACAGTTCCTTCTATAGTGCCTGTATCACCTGCATACACAAGGTCAATACCTGTTTTGTGATCTGCTTAAGCTTTCTATTACCAGATATTAGCTGCTCTTAAATTTGGTTGCAATGGTTCTATCTCTTATTAGGCAATTTTAAGCACTCTTTAGTAGCTTTGATTAACTTAAAGACTTTGACAGGTCCTTATGACTTCAGATTTTGATTTCAAACTTCATCTTTTTGACCTTTATGAGTCTCTACGGTCTAATTCTCCTGTATCATATTGATTTATGGTTTTCTATATTCAGTGAAAATGCCTTTAGTCCTAAGTCTCTGGCCATCCATTTTCATGTATTGAGTGCACTTAAGCAACAGATGCATCTTTAAGATACCATCATGGTTTTCTCTCTGTGGAATATTTATATGCTTCAAAACATTTATCATTATTATTTTATAAAATAATTTGGAAATAATGGTAGGGAACTCTACTGAGTCCTGATAAAAAATATTTGAGTGGCTTGGCTGATATCTGCTATAAGACAGATAAAGTCAAGGAACAAACTGATGAGAAACGCAAAAAGACAAGCACAGGCAGTATCTTTCTGCTGTGATAGGGTAGTTTAGGAGCAATGAAACGAAACTAAAAGAAAGAAACACTTTTCATTAAAAATTATGTGGTATAAATCATTAGGTAGACACAGAAAATAGCCATTAATACGGTAAAAGCTGCAAAACAAGGACAGGAAAATAGATTAGGATTGGCTATACTGCAGTCTCACAGCCAGGTTGTAGATTGGAAAACGCAACAGGCAGGTTCCCCTAAGAAATTAAATCTGGTCCCCTGGTACCGCTGGCTGGCATATTATAAGACTTCCTTTCTTAAGTTTATAAAAATAGTAGTTGTTCTTCTTGTTTTCCCATGATTCCATACAAACAAAGTTCTAAAAACAAAGAATTGGCACAGTGGAAAAGGGTCCCAAGACAGTATTTCATCCATCCTATACCTCTGATGGATCAAAAATTTCATTTCAAGATGAAATGAAGCCTAAGATATTTACTATCTTCTTAAATAATAAGTTCTCCAGTCCTCTACCCTTTTTTCTTCTCCTTTTCACAGGCCACAGACACTGAACTATTCAGCTGCAACTCATGCTGCTCAAATGTTGTGAAGGTTTCAGAGATCATCCTCACTGAAGAAGGTAAACCAGAAAGCTGCAGAGTCTCTTTATAGTTTAAAGCTATCATTTAATGGTTGAGAGAACCAGGCACTTTAAGTCCCTGAGTCTACTCCAAACTATGCCTTTAATTCAAGTGATAAATGTTTGGCTTATAACATCTTTTACTCCAGACAAAACAAACAATAGATAGCATAGATTACTACCACTTTCACTGCAACACAAGATTTTTTTAGCTTCTCAAGTACTCAGAGATATTCAGGATAAAAGTTTTTTGGAATAAAATAAATTCACTGAATACCTTGCACCACCTAAGCTGAAGATCACTATAAGCAGTAAAGTATGGAAAATAGTAGTAAGAAGATATCTTAACCTCTCCTTTATTCAATAGAGTAAAAATTCACAATTCTGTTTGGAAAAATACATACCTACTACAATAAAACCAAAAATTTGGTTGAAAGAGAAGAACATCCAACAAGTTTCATATTTGTGCTCCTGATTCATAAGACTATATTAATCTAAATATTTAATCCATTCAACAACTACAAGAAGGCAAAAAATTATTTCTGAGTGCACTTTCTTAGATTAATGAAACAAACTCTGAGAAGAAATAAAGTACTTTTTCTTCAGCTACACTTAGTGACTAGGCCCTGCTATGGTTGCAAAGCCTCTGAGTCAAGACAGGTAACTCAAAGTTTCAAATTCAGTGAAACTTCAACAGAACACAGACTTTATACCACAGTCCTTTGTCTTGCAAGAAAACTAAGGTTTATAGAGGATTTCTACACCGGATGGGTTTCCATTGGTGCCTATGTTTTAGCAAGACAATGAATGTACTCCAGAGCTTGAAACCATCAACACAATAATTTACAAATTAATAAAAAATCTCCAGAACATTTCCAAAGCTGAACTGGTAACTATTCTGTGGTGCAGCAGAGTATGTGCTAAGACTGTTAGTAAATTACAAACCCCAGTGCCATTAATCTCAAAGTAGTTATAATAAGAAATTTTTACATTAAAGGTTTTCCTACATTCCTCATAGAGCTTTCCAAGAAAATTAGAGCCACATATTTTTGATTTAAGACCGTGGGAAGATTCTCTGCAAAGTAAAATTCCACTATATTTCACAAACATTATTACAGGATAAATAGGAACAAATGAGGGAGAAAACCTTCATGTTGTGCTTTTTTCAATGCCAGTCAGGATGGTTTAACAATAGATCTAGACCATATGTCTACTTTTTTGTTGTACCATCAGAAGAGACAAATATTTTGGAAAACTTGATAGAATTCTCAGTTACTGGGTTAATTCTCAAAGTTCAACGGAAATAAAAAAACAAGACTCTTGGATGTTTTTAATCTATTGAAAATGCAATTCTATCATCAAAACAAATTTTTAAAAGAGAACAAATCCTGGGAAAATGCACAATATCTTCAAATTAGAAACAGGTAATAAATTATCCTTTCTTTAGTATTGAATTACAGCAAATCTAACAAACAGTCCACAGACTATGACAAACCTCAGAATTAGGCCTCTCTGAAATTAACATAGCTAAAGATTGTGAAAAGAAAAAAAAATTTCTTCTACCCCTTTACCTACACACCTGTATTTGTTCAGAGAATAGAAAAATCCCCTACAAGTTTTCCCATATGTTTCTCTTAATGAACTGGGTATCAGTAAAGCACTTCTAGTCATTCAAATCATCCCACTGTAGATTCAAAGCCTGAGAGCTGCTAGGCTGCTGCTCTGCCAAGATCACCACTGCTATCCAATCTCACCTCAGCACTTTCCTGGTGCTTCCACTGATTGGTTCCTTATGTATTTAGATGTGAAACTTAGCTTTGTCTCTGCTGCACAGAACATGGCACACTGGAGTCCTGGGCTCATAGCTAGGGTCCCTATGCACTCTAATGATAAAAATAAAACCCACTATAAACCTGCAATGACATATCTACATCTACACAAATTTTGCCTCAAGAAGATTAAATTCTAGACGATACCACAAAAAAAGCTGAATTATATATACTTCTGATTGATAAATTGTGTGGATTTCAGCACACACAAGCAACACAGAGACAAAAACAATCTGGTGACTGCTGATGTTAGTGGTAGAGCTTATATAGATGCTTTATGGGCATAGAGCATTAGTGTTAGAACAGGTGGAAATGGCTTCAAGTTTTACCAGAGGAGGCTTAGAGTTGATATTAGGAAAAATTTCTGCACTGAAAGGGTTGTCAGGCACTGGAACAGACTGCCCAGAGAAATCACCATCCCTGCAGGTATTTAAAACACACATAGATGAGGCATCTGGGAATATGGTTCAATGGAGGAGTTGGCAGATCTGCACTAATGGTTGGACTTTATAACCTTAGGGGTCCTTTCAACCTTAAATGATTTTGTGATTCTATAACATAGAGACATCCGTGGCATATGGCCATAGATATTTGATGAAGAGAAAGCTGCAAATTGCTCACCACACTGCAGCCAGGACAGTCAGGACCGTTTTCACATGTCCTGCGCCGTGCCTGGATCCCTCCTCCACACTGAGCCGTGCAGCGCTCCCACGGTCCCCAGCCCGTCCAAAACACATGAGGGGGGCACAACAAATGCTCATTGCAGTACCTGTGAAAAGAGAAATAAGGAGACAAAGAATCTATTTATTATCAAGACAAGAGCTTCCCTAAAACCTCCCTAATTCAGATAGGTATTTGTACAGGGAAATATTTTATACAAAGGGCCTCTCTCTGCTCATTAAGCACTGCACTAACAGTTGTGACACTGTCACACAGAGTGTCTAAACATTCGAGTGGGTTTTTTTAGGTTGCAGTTGTGTGGGTGGAGCATTTGTTTGCTTTATTCAGTGACTTCATACATTCCATGCAATGCAGCCACGCGATTGTACTGCGGTCACGTAAGCAAGATTGCAAACTACTTTATTAAAACCACTTGTGGCTATCCCTCTGTGGCAGTCAACCAAACAGAAGGCAAACATTCATGCAGGAAGTCTTTTATCAGTCTCCAGCTAAGAATTGATTAGGATCCATTTCTCTCATCTTCAGACAGCTACACTTGCTTTTCGCTTTTCATAGTGTCTCTGCTTCTATGGACAACATAAAGGCTAAAACATTGATTCTAGGCCTAAAGAACTGCACTTGTTTATAATGTTCCAACTTTAACTTTTAAAGGGTGCTTTTAGCTATTATTATCTTTGAAGGATTTTCAAACTGATTCAGAGGCCTAGTAGGTTCTTGAGGGAAGCCCTATTGAATTGTCATTATTCTAACACCACATTCAGACAAGTGAGAAGGTCCCAGCTTCAGCTCAGTTTTTTCAATTTTTGTAGAACCTTAGATTCCTGATTTTTTGAGTGTGCCATCCAATAATTCTAGCCTTAGCACATGCTGCTTTTTATGGAACCTCTACACAGGCCCAAAGGATTTGGGCCATCAGCAAGTGTGACCAGGACTCTCTCTAAGAGACCAAGCTTAGATAGAGCAAACACACAGTATGGTCACAAAACAGATAATCCTGAAGATATTTTCTGATATTTTATGGATGCATCTGGGTAGCTCTTGTTACAAGACTGTCCTGAATGAACAAATCAATCTGATACAATATTTCCTCATTTTTTTCACCATTCATCCAAAATCTAATGTCTTCTAGCCCTTCTAACAAATTTTCATCTCCTGGCACTCTTCTACAGTGAAAACTGATTCTAATACTCCAATTGTTCATTTTCTACAAAAAGAGAAATGACAGTATGAACAATTGTCATTCTCAACAAAAATAATCACAACAGGTTTTTTTGTTTGTTTTCAGAAAGCCCCAATATCTGCAAGCTCTAATTCTCTATTATCCTTCATTACAAGGAATTTGAACATTTGGAACTCTGTGTAAGGCAAAAAAATAATGTTGGTAGTGTTAGCAACATATGAAAGTAGATTTATCGCATATGCTGGAGCCTAAAATTCAAACTTTGTTCCTAGGTCTGGGCAACTCCATTAAAATCTAAAGACTGGGAGCGGGGTTAATAGGGGAGTGACATTTAGTTTTCTGCTTCTGTAGAGTCAAGAAAATTATTCACAGCTTGTACTGACCTTTCCTTTGGAAACAGGAAAAAATGCCCAAATCCTCAATATTTATGAATGTGGTGTCAGAATTCTTCAGTGGGTGATTTGGGTACCCACATCACAGTTCACATTATGCCATCATTAAAGACACATAGGAATGTTCTGTGCCTGGATATTCTTCCCCTAGAACTCCAACTGCACACATTCCTTGTCACATGCAGTCAATTATGTGAATGCGTGTGATAGTTTCTTCTAGATCATTTGTTGAGAATGTGTAGTCTATCAAATATAGATGTAACATCAGCATTCATTTAGTCAAATTAGTTCAAACTTTGCATAATTTCAGTTCTTAATGGAGATGTGTTAAGTTAATTTGGGAGACACACTGAGACTAAAGCAAATCTGCCATGAAGTTGAGAATTACCGATATTCAGCCATGGAGAAGTAAAATTAAGGAACTTGTCTTGCCTTAAAATAAGGGCATGTACAGTGTAGCTGTCTAAAAATGAAGTAGTCATCTAACTTGAGCAACAGCTCATGGAAGGAAACAGCCCAGTTAAAAATACGATTTATGTCACCCTAAAGCAAAGGTCATATAAATACACCCCTCAATGTACAGATTGATTTTCTTTGACTATAAATGCTATGTGAGAGGCAGACATCTAAGGAGCCATTAAAGGCAATGGAAATCTTGTCAATACAAACACAGGAGACTAGAATGATGGATTTGAAGAAGTTAAGGAATATACAGCAGAAGGACACAAATTACTGATCACCACAGCCTGTATTGACTAAATTTCTACAGATCAGAGTGGAAGTTTAGACACTGACTCACACATAAACATTCACATTACTGAACACCTGAAGTAAGGTATGACAGATCCCACTTTGAGGACAGTCATGCTACTATGCAGTGGCTCTTCCAGTGTCTCCGTGCCTGACCTTCCACTCTCTCACTTAAGCAAGAGACAGAAAAGAAACCTAATAACAGTGACCCTTCACAGCGAGTACTTCAAAGGGCTGGCAATTCTGTTGTCCAACTCCAATTAAAAATGCAGCTGAAAAAAAGCCCTAAAATCTCTATGCAAACTACTTCAATTTAGGAAACAGTTGTTTTTTCTTTTAAAAAAGTCAACACCATCAATTTTCCTTTTTTTTTTTTCAGGAAAAAAAAAAAAGGCAGAACAAACCAAAAACTAACACAGCATACAAGTAGAATCTTATTTTTATTTCAGCCAGCCAGCCTCTGAAAACATCAGGTATGTTTTCACAGCTAGAGACATCCCTGCAATTGATCTTTGAGAACTGTGCTACAGCACAGGGCTTTGAGCCAAGTTTCATTATATCTGTTCTTGGCTGCATTTCAAGTCACTCAGCAACCCTTTTTCCCTTTTGCTCTTTCTTCCCCTCTTAATTTTGTTCTCAGGACCCACAGGGCTAACGTTTTACAGTAATTCAACAAAACATGCAATGCAAGTAACTTGAATCTGTGAAACCACTGCCCTCTCCCCTAACCTAACTGCAGTGAGGTCAGAGTGGAGAACAGCCTAGAGAAATGTGGGTTTTGTACAGTGACCCTTCACATTTCCCTTGAAGTGAACCCGAGTTCAAATGCCCTAATAAAGGAATTGTCATACTGGGGGAAGAGTGAACATCCTCTGTCCAGTTGTGTCCACAGCTATTAGTGCCTACAGCAAATTTTACAACTACAATTTCTATGCAACTTGCATTACTATTCTTGTTTCTATAAAGATCTCAACCCTTAATAAGACATCAATTTATTCAATTTGTTTCAGTGCTGCTACCCAGCACTGAGTACTACAGGCTAACTGCATGACAGTTACAAATATGCCCTTTTTATTCCACAGAGAGATGTTATTTAAACAAATAGTTTGTAATTTTGAACTATGTTATACCATCCTGTGTTTAAGAAAAACAAACTAAGTTTCATCCCTGTTTGCCCCTTGCTGTGCAATGTACTGTTCTGTTGTGGGTAGTTGTGATTAGCTGGTAGCTGGTGATTTTCTGGGATGCAGAGAGTATACCGAGGCTGATGGGAATGCCAGATTCCTTTAACGTAAGGCAGGAACATGACACACACATACCCTGCTGGACTGAGATTGTTACATTGACAGAAATACCCATCCAAGACACTGTGGAAGGTGGCATGTGGTCCCAGGGGCTTCCATGGAAGAGGAGGGAGCAGAGAAAGCAAGGAGGGTGGGAACAGACACTTCCCAGCAGACAACATCCATGGGAGTGCAAGCAATCCTAAAGCCTTGTGGTGTTTAAGCTGCTCTGCTGAAGTGGACTGGGCTTGTTCACACCACTCAGAAACAAGCAGTGCTAGACAGAGCAGGCACTTGACTCTCAGCAGTTCCTCTTTCTCACGGAATCAAGCCCAAAAGCTGAATGTTTGCTGAGAATTGTGTACAAAATAATGCAACAATATGTCCTGCTTCTAATTGCTTTATAGACCCCAAAATATCCAGGGCTTTCAAACGTTTACTCCTCGTCTGCAGCCAATTTACTTTTCTAGTTGCCATGGGTTTTTCTTCTACTCTTTCCTGTGTAATAAAAGATAAGTGCATCCACTGAAAGCAAGAAATTCTCATTTTAATGTCCCTCATTTCTGCACAGATAGGAGGGAGGCCAGTGGACTTAATGAGGCCATATCTACAGCATCTTCCACAGAAAGGACAAACATTCTCACTCCATGATAATGTCAAGACAGGATACTGCAGACTCTATAAACTAAGATCTAGAGAATTTCCAGCAGCTTCAGTGAATATTTATTTTACAGAAAAAATCAGAAAAAATTAAGCCCCTAAGGAATTCATCAAGATGTCTTCCATCTGGAGTCTTAACTACAAAATTATTATCTGATTAGCAAATTTTGTTACAATATTATTTTTACTCCCTCTTTGTATTCTGTCTAAATGCACATCAGCTGCACTTTTGACCTACTTCTACAAGGGGAATTTGCTTTGTAATATGAGTATTTGCTGTTATCTCTCAACTGCTTTCTCCCCCTTCCCACACACCCCTTTAGCAGCAGAGCATGAAACAGTTTAACCTATCTTCAACGCTTTAAATTGGCAAATACTGCCACTGATTTCAAGGGAATGGCCAGCAAGCACAGAGCTGCCTGATACATTAGCCATAATAGGATCATGGCTTTCATGAGGTAAAACAAATATAACCTAGACAAACATTTAGCTCTTAACACATGAACAAATACTCTCAAGCTGAATATGCATCCACATCTGGAGGTAAATTTACCTCAGATATACACTGCCTTTTTTGTGTTTGCTTTCTATGGAGTTATGTACTGGATTTCTGCTTGTTGAAAAGCTGTTTCAAAGTTTGGCATGTAGATGGCTGTGGAAACTGAATCCTATTTTTATACCCCTGAACATGTGAAGGTGATTAGAGTACACAGGTTTACAAAGACAAATGCACTCACTCAATGTGTAAACTAACTAATTCAAATTTTTACTACTAATAAATATTAATACTATATATATATTAATTTTATATATTAACTGGATCATCAAAAAAGTAAACAGCTAGGCTATTTGAGACATTGGTTGATTTAAATAAGAAAATCTGAGAAGTTGCTTCTCAGCTCTTTGGATACAAAACCAGTAAATCTTTCTCAGGAGTTACTGCACATGTAATATTTGTTCAGCCTGCCTAAATGTTATGGGCTCAAAGGAACTGTTTCCATTTGGTGCTGATGTAACTCAATGAAAGTGAAACAGTGAAATGATACTGCTGTAAATGCTGGTACTCCATTGCCCCCCATTTCAAAACTCTCTACAAGCTGGCAGAGCTATGAGGACACTCATAAAACTCTAATGGCCCCAACCAGCTTCGCCTGGGTCCTCCACCCACACCAATGGGCCAAAGAGCTCTATTTAACCTGATCCTAACCCTAGTCTGTGGTTTAGCTTCCTACCTGGACTTCAGACTTCTTTCATTGTCGTGATGTCACTAGGATCTAGACTGGATCTGGTCACAATCCCCAGGCTTGCCCTGCTCCCCTGCTGTGGGTGATGGGATGGGCCCTGGCTGGCAAATATCCCAGGACTTTCTGCTTTTTACAGCTCTGAAAAGATTTATCCAAGTACTTGGCTTAACACTGACAAAAATCCTGGCAAATAACTGATGCCTCATTCCTTTAGCTGCTTTACAAATTATTTGACAAAATTTCCTAACTTACTGCACCCTCTAGAAAAAAAAAATTAAAGGCACTTAAAAAAATAATTAAAAGTATCAGGACATAACAAGGACAACAAACAAAAGCAAGGTAGAGGCAGGAAGGTCAGCTGTGAGCAAGCTGTGAGTGAGAAAGGTGCAGGGTTTTTAGGAGTGAAGGGTCTTCCAAACAGACAGGAAGCAGTGACAGAAGAACTCTGAGAGAAAAAGGCATCCTGCAGTAAACTCACAGGCACATTCATCCCAGATTGTTGCTGAACTGGATGGAGATAGAAAGGACAAATAAGCTGCAGGCTACAAAAGCAAAGCAACATAATCTTATTGTTCCTTCAGAACTGTTGCATACCAAAATTCAATCCTTCTGGACTGCTATTATTTCAACTCATCATAAGGCACTTTCTGGTTTATAACTGCTTTTACAGTGAACCCACTATCTTAATGCTCATATATTTAAGAAAGTATTTCTCATAATTTTCTTTATTTCTGTGAACCTTCTTTTCAAAATTTTATTCCATGTTAAACTAAAATAAACAATTATTATTGCCATCTTTAGTCCATCACTCTAAAGCCTCTCCAAACTGATTTTTTTTTCCTATGTTTAGTCTTGTAGTGTCCTGCTCTGGACTGACCTCTCAGTTCAGGAAAATCAATAACTGTTATTCATGCTGGGACAGAGCTAAACAACAGCAGATACAATCTATGTTTGATGGTGATGGCTTTCTGGTTGGGCAACCTATTTTCAGAAAGCAATTTACAAAAGAACAAAATCCTCTCCTCTGGAATGAAATGGTAAATATTCATGGCCTTGAAACAGTGAGAAATGTTCACATTTTCTGTGATACTGATCCTTTACATTTAGAAGTTAGACCAGGTCCCTGGTGATCCGTTAATACGTGAATGTGTGATGCAACCTTGCTTCAATGAACCTCTAAATCTGAAAAAATGCTAGAGTTGGTGTTTAATTAAATGCCTCACTGAAACTCTTCATAAAGGTTACCGATTTTAGTTTACATCCAACAGCAATATAGGATACTACATCATCCACACAGAAACACTGAAGTAAGCCATAAGTGCATATTGGGAGGAAATATATCTGCATACGTCTCTTGGAATAGATGGCTACAGGACTCCAAATTTTCACACCAATGCTAGTTTTCTGCTATCTAGCCTTCTGGTATGCCTCTGGAAACAACACAATGCATGCAAGAGTTGCAATTTATCAGAACATATTCTAGCCTGATTTAAAAAAATTAATTCCTGCTAAAACTGCAAACACAAAAAATTAGAGATGTCGAGATGTAGGGTCCAAATAAATCAGAGATGTAATTAGGGTATATGTAAAATAGAATGAAAGGCCTGAACTTGACATTCTGAGCTAGTGACAAGATACTTAGTCTGGTGCCAAAACAGTATATGGTGAAATCAAAATCTGAGCTAACTTGAGCTTGGGGGTTAAAAAACATATACAATTTTAAAAAACCCACCAAGCTTGAAACTTTATTAAAGACATTTGAGTTTAAGGTATATTATATTTATTGAATGGAAAACAAAGCCCTTGAAACTTCCTTTCATGTTACAGAAATGCTTAATTTATTTACAACAGAAAAAATGAACTCACAGCATCAGTAACATAGTGCTGTGACCTTATTATATTTTGTTCTGAATTCCAGGTCTTGAGGCTGGATGAGTTACAATTCAAACACAGTGCAATCAATTTTCTAAGAGAATCAATTTTCAGGGTCTCAAGGGACAGCAGCACATTGCTTCAGCACAATTCTCTGGCTCTACCAGGAGCTCTCAGGTGGCTCAGGAGGGATGAAGCAAAGCGAAAGATGAAAGACCTGCTGCAGACCCACAGCCTCGTTAATGGGAATACTGTACTGTACAGCAGTGAAGTTAAAGAGAGAGTGAAAGGAAAGGGAAAGGAAAACCAAGCAGAAAAAGGAGAAAATGTCCTGTGGAATACAACTGCACAGAAGAAATTAAAACAGAAAATAGAAGAATGACAACTGACCTCTCCTCACGATTCTGTCCCACACAGACGCGTCCACCGTGTCGAGGGGTTGGATTGCTGCAGGAACGCTGACGAACTTGAAAGCCTATGCCACAAGTGGTGCTACAAGGTGACCAAGAAGTCCATGGTGTCCAGCCTCCATTTCTGGTAGAATAAAAAGCTCAGGCTCTGTCATCTGTTATACATAGCGAATGGCTGATTAGGTGTGACTGACAGCAGAATCTGGCCTATTAATATTTCTGTAGAAGTCATTAATACTGCATCGTGTTCCATTTCTTCAAGAATACTGAACCAAAATAAAGGTGCTCTGATATTCCATATTCCATGCTTTGTAATCACCAACTGCTAAAATTACCTCCTTATACAAGAGTTACAAAGATATGAAGATATGTATTTACTTTTGGTCCCTTCGTTCTGGGTAAACTACACATGCAAACCCCTGTATCAGTATTCTGAACCTAACTTTAAATTACATACCATTTTCAGGGAGATTAAAATGTCAAATTTTGCCACCTTGTCTAAAAGGAAAGTGATTAAAGCCTGGAGGAAAAGGAGGCTCAGAGGACACCATATTGCTCTGTACAACTACCTGAAAAGAGACTATAATGAGGTGGGGGTTGGTTTCTCCTCCTAGGCATTGATCTCTTGATTTTAACAATGGACAGAATGAGAGGAAATGGCATCATGTTGTATCAGGAGAGATTTAGACTGGACATTAGGAAAAATTCCTTCACCAAAAGGGTTGTCAAGCATTGGAGCAGGCTGTCCAGGGAAGAGATGGAGTCATCATCCCTGGAGGTATTAAAAGACTCACAAAGGTACTTGGGGATATAGTTTAGTAGTGGACGAGGCAGTGCTTATTAATGGTTGGACTCGATCTTTAGTATCTTTTCCAGCCTAAATCACTCTATGACACTAAAGTAACTGTTAAAATGCATTAGTTCTCAATTTCAACAGGTTATTCTGATAAGAGGTCGAAACCTTGCCTGTAATGTAACAAAAAAGCTAAAAGAGTTCACACGCTGTACCTTGCATTTGTGAACTTTCAGAAAGGACTCCCACCACCTCCAATACACCCTAGAAAAAATATTATAGATAGATCGATCTATCTATTTTTCTTTCTTTCTATGTATGTATGTATGTATGTATCTATCTATCTATCTATTATCTATCTCTCTATATAATTATACAGATATAATTAAAATATATAGATCAAGCATCTGAAAAGGAATTTCATATCCTGTCCTCAAAAAAAAAAAAAAAAAGTACTTCAGCTGTTATCCAAAGCTTTAATGGCAACCTTGCAGTTTTTGTACTGATAGCACACAAACAGAAATAAAGAAAAATAAAACTACACTATATTGAGCTTTTGATTTTTCATCATAAAAGCAAAAGTTAAAACAGTGCCTTACTAATATAGCAGTGTTAATAGAATTAAGATATTAAAACAGTAGTACAATAATGCCTAAGGTAGAATGCGAATCCAGTCCCAAATCACATTCCAAATTCCCTTCTAACCTGACAGCTTGTTGTTTGATTGGTCAGTTATCTCATGTTTGTCTTTTCTATCATTCTCCAGACCCAATGCTATATAATATATTGTTAGATTTTTAATAATTTTCCTAAAATAGACTATTTTCACTTACAGAGCTTGCAGTTACCTTGTGCAGAAATGCAATCAGTTTTATTCACTATCACGATGTGATTGTGATGTTAAAAAAAAGGAAGACAAAAAACCAGAAAGAATCACTGAAAAGAAGCAGAATGCACAGTATATGTTTCATCTTGCAATTAAAGTATGTATAGTATGTGTGTATAATGTTTTAAACATGAACGTCTGATGCAGTTCCAAATACATAATGTTCTGAGTCTATTTGAAATTATTTGCTCTCACTGATTTTCTCTGAGAGTGGTTAAGTTCCTGAAGAAGACGAAAGGGTGGCTAAAGCGTTCTATACAGACTGACAATAGAACTTGCTATCGTGATACAGCTGAAAGATACAATGAAAACATTTTTCCAGTGCAGAATAGGAGATCACAATGGTAATTTGAGATCTATAAAAAATAAGCCATTCTAACTTCCAGTAAAGAAAGTTGTATGAATTACAGAACTGAGAAAAAGTATCCTATTTTGGATATTATCTAACACAGAATTTTCTTTTTCTTTCAGTGTTTTTGTTAAAATTACCTGAGGACAACGTTATTTGGTACACAGCATTTGAAATTACTCTTTGCTCTCTGACTCATTCTCTCTTCTACAAAGTCTGAGAGATACTTTCTAATGTCCCATTTGCCCTTTCATGCACAGAATAGGATCAGTAGATTTCAGGGGAGATTTCAAAGGGCAGGCTTCTGATTAAGTTAAATTTAAACCACAAATGATAGAACCTGAAATCTTGCATACCTGGAACAGTTGGCAATCTCCATGGTTGGTCCTTCACACAGCCATCCTCCACACTGAGGAGCAGGACTGTCACACACGCGTGTCCTGCAGAGGCAGGAGCCAACACTGGCACCATCAGTGTGGGTGCAAGGTTTCCACTGTGACCATGTTCCAAAATGTCCATCCACTGTCAGATTCCTCATCTAGAAACAAACACAACAGAAAAGCTTACCTGAGGCTTGACAGTTCTTTCACACAACCTCTTTATTCTGCTGTGCATGAAGGTTTAGCCTTCAGCCACCAGCAATAGCAGCCTCCACTGCAGAGATACATCTTCCAGACAGTAATCTTCCTTTATAATTCCTATAGCTGCATAACTTCCTCAACTTCTGACCAATCTGAGCCACTGGACACCACCACCACAGCGATAACAGAAATCACAGCTAACTGCTACCTTTCACAACCATGCTTGCCGACCTCTCAATTTTCTTCTGCGTTCCCTACTTCCTAAAATTTTCTGGTGAAAATGGGACCTGAAAACTGACTGTAAAACCCAAGATCAAAAGGAAGAGCCAGCAGAGGGTAAGGAAGAAATGAAGAAGAAATTCTCTATGAGGATGACAAGACACTGGAACAGTTTCCCATGAGAAACAGTGGATGTCCAGTCTGTGGAAGTGTTCAAGGCCAGGTTGGATGGAGCTTTGAGCAACATGGTCCAGTGGAAGATGTCCTTGCCCTAGGCAGGAGGGATTCAAGATAAATGATGTTTCAATTTCCTTCCAGCGAAACAATTCTGTGATTCTAAACACAGATGCTGAAATAGTCCAGGGTAACAAAACTGGATTAATCAAACTCAAATCTCCATGATGAGTGTCTTTTTTTGAAAACAGCTTTTGAAGTGTATGTCATACAGTACCATTTCATAAGGACAAAATGTGGTTTTAAATATGACAGTCTCTAAGTGTTATATGAAATTATATGTATAAATCCTAGAAATATCTCCAAAAAGCAGCACCTAACCCTGCATGATGAGAGAGTTTGCTCCCACAGTATTCAATTCTTAACACCTTTGGCTGGAAGGTTCAGACAATTCTCATCTTGACTGGAATGTTTCCACCAAGCAGCTGTAACACATTTAATATGAAATCTTCATTGCCTAGCTGAAACAAAATGAGCTAGAAAATGAGCTTTTCTAAAGAAAATGGTGCAGGACATGAGGAATTCAGCTTCTAAAAAAAGACGGATTTTCATAATATTTTAGCAAGGTGCTAATCTTGACAAATCTGTGATCCTAAATGGAAATGATGGCCACTTTTTCAATTAAGTATAAGGAATTTGCCTTTTGTTTGCCACATGTTAACTTTCAGTCAAGCACCAACAAATGCAGGCTAAGTATCATTTAAATTCACTCTTAGTAAGAATTAATATGTAATATTAATAAAGTGATGTATTAATAACATCACTTGTAGTCATTCATTTTTCACCCAACGTATGAAATATTTGCTTATATATTGAAATTGAAATTACATATTATTGAAATTGAAATTACAGCTGTAGATTGTCATAACCAATCTGAAATGGTATCTTCCTTTACTACTTTTAGTATTTTAGTAGTGGTGAGAGAAGTGCACATGTCAGAAATACTTTGAAGATACAAGAGATTAAATTACAACATGAGGCATGTTTCCACTGACACTCTAGATGTTGACACTCTGATTCTTTCCACTGTGGCCAAGATACCATAATTTCACTACTAATTACAATTAATTAGTAATTTTTCACAAGTATCACTTGTGCAAGAACAGCTACGTGTATATTCTGTCAGCTACAACCAATGCAACCATAATTCATCATTTCAAAATCCGTTGACAGCTATTTATTGAAAAAACTCACCAACCTTTGCTCACGTAGAGTTTACATTGTTGGGTTTTGTAAGACAACAAGAAACACTTCTTTTTAAGTGACAAGCAGGCTCATTCTCTCTTACACTGCTGGTCTAACAAATATTTATAGCCCATAAACTAACAATTCTATGTCCTCAATCTAATAACGTCAGAGATGTGAAAATGCCTTCACTGCTTTCCGTTTCTGTGCTGCATCAAAGCATCTTTATTGTTGTATCTACAATTATAAACTAAAGGTTGTCTATGGTTAGACAAACTAACAGTTGTCCATGGTTACCATAATACATGCGAAGTGGCAGAGAAAGTATACATAAAACATAGCTGAGTGCTTGAACTCAGAAAGATAAATTGATGACATATTCTCTTTCTTCATTATTTTTCCTTGCTCCTGCAAAGATCATCCCACTGGGATCTCTGCTGTTCCCATGACTCACCTGCTCTGTCTCTCTGTGAGTATCTCTCTTTCAGAAGTGATATCAAACAATTTCATCATACGACTGCAGGAAAGCAAAATGTCCTGATGAGGGGCCTTTGCAGCCCTCACCAGAATCCATGCCCATTAACCTTTCACAATCTGACACCTCAAGGGCAAAATCACAGACAATCAGACTATCTCGGCATAGCTACACTCTGCTTTCCCTCTCTACCACCCCGGTTTTGTCACCCTTTCCCTTCTGCAGACACCTTTAGGCCTTTCTTTCTTCTTAATGTCCTCCAAATATCTTTGTCTCAAGTCTCTCTCCACCCACCTCATCTACCTGCTTTGTGTCTCTGCATTCTGAGTAAAGGTCACAGTTTATAATTCTGTCAAGAGATCTTTGGTTTGAGATTCCTTTTTGTAGAATTTAGTGAGTCTGTAGAATTTCCTGAAGCTCCTAATGAACTCAGACCCCATACTACACTTTCTCTGAGAATAACTATAAAAATAAAGCCATTTCATGTTGCATATTTCTGTTAAACAAACAAACCCCAAACCAGAATCAAAACTGAAATCCTGAAAAACATTTTTTAAAATTATTTTTCCTTTCCTTGTAAAAGCTCCTAGATAATGTCAGCATGTTTTTAAGTGATGGATTGCAAGCTGTCCCACTGGAAAATACTTCAAAAAACAATGAACCTCAATTGCCATAAAAATTATTGGATGAATAATAGGGATACATGACCAACTGGAAAAAAGATCAAATGTGCCATAGCAATAATTAGTGTCCATATTTATGCACAATTGCTGTACTGATGCCAACTGAAACAATAACCTAAAAATCAAACTGAGAATTAAATCAGAGCTAGATAACCAAAATAACCACATTTTTCAAAACTAATCTTCAAAGTCCATAGATGGTAGCACAGACGCTCACCTATCTGTCCTATTCACCTCTCTCCTTTACCATGACATGCCTATAAGTACTCAGCCACATGAATAATTCTCTGGGAAATAATTTCTCAAAGGAAACTGGTCACACTTTTTATCCTGGACTAAATTATTGTATAAACAGACCCCTCTCTGATGCAATTTTAGAAGAAATTGGTCATTCATTAATCTAAAAAAATTTCTACAATGTCAAAAAGATCTGAGTAATTTTGCTAACAATTAAGACATTGCAAGCAACTGGGACCAAAAAAGGGAGAGTAGGTTTTGAATATTCTGTTATGTTCTGCCTGTAACTGTGTCTTAAATATATCTAGCACATGTTAAGGACGCACATAGCTCAGTTGCCTACAAAATTAAATTAATTACGGCTTGGCTTATATATCCTGTGAGCACAGCACATAAAAAAGCTATAAAAACAAATATTTGAAAGCCTTGCTAAGCAAAATTGTAATTGATTGCAGTTTGCCAGAATACTGTGTTTTCCTTTAGAGGAAAGTTTCTATAAAGTTTTCCAATCTGTTCAGCAATGTGTTACTTAGTGTATAAGGCTTTAAAACAGTAAAGACGTAAACCCACACTCTTTAATTTAGATAAATAATTCTAAAATCTTCCTTATATTATACAAGCTCAGTCTGCTCAAGGACAAAATTTCTTTGGAGTTTCTCTAGGTCTTTGAGTTTCAGACCAGCAGGATAAGTCTCACGGTTGTGGATAAATTTCTAAGCAAGACTTAGGTGCTCCTCTGCTTTGACTAGACTACCATATCCTATGCACATATCATATAATAGGTACTAAATAATTGTTTTTCCATTTGAACGGAACAGAATGGAATTATGCTTTCTAAATTATTCCTCCCTCCACCCCATCTTGGCTTCACATTCTATATCTACAAAAGAAAATAAGGCCTAGTGCCATAATTCAAAAACTGAGCACAGCAGGCT
Source organism: Sterrhoptilus dennistouni (assembly GCA_013397095.1). Classification (NCBI taxonomy): domain Eukaryota; kingdom Metazoa; phylum Chordata; class Aves; order Passeriformes; family Zosteropidae; genus Sterrhoptilus; species Sterrhoptilus dennistouni. The sequence goes on along the minus strand of VWZU01017663.1, from coordinate 1,446,579 downwards.
GACTGCCTATGCAAATATCAACAAAATAAAGCATTTCAGTAATCATATTATTTCCCCCAAAATTTGCTCCTGACTTCAGCTCAAATGCTAATGCAGATGAATCCAACACAGCCTATTTTATTAGTCCTCTAATGTGAGAAGGTGGATGCAAAGGACAGGACAAGACATAAACATTTTTTAAAGCTTTAAAAATTTGAAAAAAATGTTTAAAAAATTGGTATTTAATGTCAAACACAGTCAGAATACAGGAGCACGTTCTCAAGGCCCTCAGAATCAGTGTAGTGTTTGTATCCATGAGGCTGCTGCAACACATGTAGAGAGCTCAAGTCAAAGCTGGAAGAACTTTATACTGATTTTGCACATCCTTAGTTCACTAAACAAAGTCCAGCTTAGGAGAGAAAAGTGTCATCAAGATGTTAAAGGGAGCTTGTAAACACATGGAGATTAGAACATGAATGCCATGTGAGTATAAGTTTATAGATGCATGTGCCCCACTGGTGAGCAGGGACAAGATCAAGGAGTCCTTACTAGGATTGAAAGCAGAATTGAGTTGGAAAGGCTACCTCCTCATGGGCAGAAGGACAAAGTAGCAAGAATCTCCCAAAAAAACCCCCACCACCAACAACAAAAAATAAACCACACCAAAAAAAAGGTATTTAAACAATATCAGAATAAAATTAAAAATGAGAGATACATGTCAATTTTGTTGGTGCTTTTTTATATTATATTGAATTTATTCAAAATATTTTTTTAAAGAGAAATGGTATGCCCCTGTAAATATAAACCCTGCATTTATTGTAACTATCACCTCTGTCATTAATATGCATGAGACTTAACTCATGGAAGTCAGCCTTCCAATTCATGAACTCTACAAGATGTTATTTGGCTTTTTATATTAGCAATAATAATCCTAAAAGAAGAGATTATACCATTAGTGATTTTCAAAGCACATAATGGAGAAAAATTCTGCAGAGAAAAATATGTCAATATCACTAGTCTTAGAAAACATTTATTTTCAAGGTGGGAAAATAGACATTACAGATAAAAAACAACCATCCTCTGAAATTACTCTATATTATTTTATCATATAAGTAGTTTGATAAGAAATAGAAAAGAAACTAAGTATTCTGCTAAAACCTAAGGAAAATTATTTTAAATACAGTTTTCTGAGCTTGAAAAATCTATGCCAACTCATTTTCATGAAATTCACACAGAATCAAAGGCTTTAAGAGACGAGTGCATTTGGACTTACTGGACACACGGTAATGCTTTGCTCCCATTGACTCATGCTCAGACTTTCTTCCAGCGTTGTGCATTTCTTCAACACCATATCCCAGCCACAGTAAGGGTCTTGGGATCCAATGCATGCACTGTGGATGAAAACCAATCAGAGATAACCAGGACATTTATCTTCATCTGTAGTGACCAAAGATTTCTAAATAACTATGTGGCATTTCTTGGTATTTCATAGGCAGATAGTGAAATTTATCTCTGTTGTGGTATGGCACAAACAAAATAACCAAAACCAGAGGAAAAATGAATTTGAATGCCTACACAAATCTAGAATTTCTTTTAAGTGCATAGCTGAATATCTGTCTGCATGGATGGTATGTTGTCTAGGCTGATTGTTGTACTTAATTACTAGAGAATTACAGAAATTCATAAAGAGGATATATTATCTACTCCAAGTAAAAATTTCAGCAGTTATAGTTCCTAGTCTTGTTCTGTCAGTTTTGGAATTGTACTTTCTAATTTTCAGAAATTAGAGGACAATGTCTGCTCTTTGAAAACTAATTAGAAAACCTTCTGATCTATTTTCTGCAATTGTATAAAACCTCTGGAAGTTAGTTCAGAGGCATTGGTGGCTGCCATCACACCTCTTACTTTTCACATGCTGCCCTCAACACTCCCTCTTAGCGGCACATGAAGAGGGAAGGAAAAGATTTACAGAGAAGGATGGTAGCCCAGTTTCATACAGACTCTGAAAGATCCACTGTACAAAACTAGAAGTTCATTTCTCTAATAAATAGCAGGTTTCTCTTGCTAAGGTTTAGTATTAACAGTCCAGTCCAGTCGGCAGCTTCACAGATAAAGATCCATAAGAAAGGAGGTGGAACTCCCATTATAGGGAAGCACAATATAATTAGTTTAACACTTGTAAGAATACCTATAAATTATACATAAAAAAAATCCATTCAAACATTTTGTCTAGATTGTAAAAAATGTTAGACTGATCATTTTTGTTCAATTCAAACCCATCAGCATTATCCTTCTCTCTTTAATTATCTGTTCCCATCACATCTATTGACTGAAGGGCCACAGAGATGATCAAGCGACTGGAGCATCTCTCCAGTGAGGAGAGGTTGTGAGCTGGGAGAACTGTTTGGCCTAGAGGAGAGAAGGCTCAGAGAGGATCTCATCAATGTGTACAAAACCCTGACGGGAGCATGCAAAGAAGAGGATCCAGAGTCTTCAGCAGTACCCAGTGACAGGACTAGAGACAATTGGCACAAACTGAAACACAGGAGGCTTCAACATCAGGAGACACTCTTCCAGAAAGGGTGACTGAGCATTGGCACACAGCCCAGCTTCTGGAATCTCCTTCCTTGGAGATATTCAAAAGCCACGCAGACATGGCCCTGGAAAACTGGTTCAGGAGGTTTAGCAAGCATTGGACTAGATGACCATCAGAGATCCCTGCAACCTCTGTGTTCTGTCCTAACAACTAATTTATTGACGATTTCATCAACTTTTTAATTGATATTTTTATTTATCTCTGGCATTCCTCATGTACTTCCATGTTAACACCTGACCAATTACAGACTTACAAATTCTCTGGAGTGTTATTCCAAAATACCATAATTATAAATTTCAAAGAATTCACTTCCACATTCCACTTGCCAATGTGGATTGCCAGTACCATGTGGGAGCATATTTCTCATCTGAAAAAAGGGCACAATGTAAGAGGCATAACAGTCAAAACTCCATGGGTACCCCTAATCAAGATTCCATGTCAAAGATAAAGCCTTTGGTTTAGGGAATTCACTGTTCAGGCTAGAGTTCCCACTGATGGCTCCTGCAGCTGTGAGCACTTAGAATTTTTTTAACTCAGGCTACACATTTCTATTTAACTATCTAGAAAGTGAGAAGGAACATTAATACAAATTACGGAAAGTTTTAAGTGTCTTGGTCTTCCAATGTTTGCAACATGTAATGTCCAGTGTTCTCCTTCTGAGTATCTCTGATAAAGCATGCATTTTATCAGAAAAGAATACAAAAAAATAATTAAAGGCTGACTTAATGCACAACTGGCAATGCTTAGCAATGATAACATTGAAATGAGAACTTGTGCCTCAAAGCTGAACTGCTTGATTTTCTAACTTCAAAGTGTTCATTATTATGCTTTAGAAACTTTTTATTAAAAGCAAAAATATTTCAAAGTCTTTTGAAATATTGTCTCACTTAGAACCATACTCCCTCTTCAGTGGGAGTAAGCTGATCCTTCTCTCACTCTGGTCGTAGACCCCATTTCCTCTTTTGTTTTTGTTTTCACTTTACCTCTGATTCAAGCAAATCAAAACTACTTGCACCTTTCATTACAAATCACTCAGAAGTTTTAAGGTTCTAGAAACATATTTTGCCTGTCTTTACAATTTTCTGGTATCAGAACAGATCCTAGTCCCATGGAAGAAAAAAAAGGTCTTGTACTGCTACGACAAAGAATATTTGATCACTCTGAACACTGAACAGGGTTTTTTCAGTAGCTGACCAGGTTTAGAGTGCTCTGCAGCAAGGTAAAATGAGGTGAATCTTCAGTTAAGAAGATTCATAAGAAAGTTATAATTTTAAGAAGTTAATAACTCAACTAACCTCATGCAGATGAAAAGAGGATAACTTCCTCCCAATTAGAGGTATTACCATTCTTCAGTAATGTTTTTCTTTACACTATAATACAGAAATTAATTCTCTAAACATATGAACTATTCAAAATAAAGCAACAAGAATTTTTTTCAGAGAAATATTCTTCTCATGAGAAAATCTAGTTTTCCTGGGATTCTTTCACTAATGTGCTAATTCATTAGCCCAGTCATTATATCTAAGTCTCATATTGCAAAAAGTTTAATTTTTTGATTCTTATATACAGACAGGAAAAAAACCCACAAAAGCCTACAAAACTGTTGTTCAGTGTCATCAACCTCCTTCAGCTCACCGTGTCAGACATACTCATGAATTGTGGCAGGACCTGATTTAAATAGCTGCCCTGTTCTCAGGTATTGGCACAACAATTCTTTTCTGTTCCCCTGTCTCATATCTCAGATGGTTTTCTTATTTATTTTTTTCAGATCACTTGTATGTCTGAAAAGTGTACATAGCCTCTTTAAAGTTAAAAGGGAAATAATAGAAGGGTAAGTTTTTATCCTTACTGCCTAATTATGTCACCTTTAAAAACCATTTTCTTTCTTTTGAGGGATGATTCCTTTGATTTAATGTATTAGTAATGCCAGCTAATTATTTTTATCTACTAGGCTTAGATAAAACAAAGAAACACATAACAAAAGAAGTTAAGTGGTAAAAAACCAGATAGAATAAAGCTTGTAAGTATAAAAAAATCAGAACTGCTATCTGAAATGCGAAATTTAAAGAGACTATTCTTGACTTGCAATTATGTGTCCTTAGGAAAATTTCACACTGTTTTAATTCTTTTTTAAATCTCTCTCCCAAGAGACAGCAGTAAGAGGAAATGCTTAAATGTGCATACAAAATAACAAAAGAGACTATATAACATGTCTGTCTGATTTATGTCAATTTTATATAAGTAAGGAAAGTCAAAAATCAGATACCACTATACATCTTCATCTCCTTTCCCTCCCAAATCTCTGTCTAAATTAAAGCAATTTTAGATGCTATTGTTGAAAAATTAGATAAATTTTAAAGTAGGTATTAGGTCTTTGATTTGACAGGGCCCTTTCAGAGTGTCACACTGCAAATAGCAGAGCTGGATAATATATTTTGTCATCTTGTCTCTAGAAGCATACCTTACATCTCAATTTCAGCAGAGAATGAATGTTTTGTCTGTTAATCCCAGTAGGCACCAGCTCACATCTCTAAGACTTCACATGATTTGTCCCAGCACTGCTAAAACTGGCAATTTTGTGCAGGAAGGAAATTCAAGAATAAAATTAAACTGGTTCATTTGAGGACCCTTGATGCCACTTTACCCTGTCGAGTCAGCACTCTCTGCAAAAACATTCAACTGCTTTTGGCTTCTCCTGACTGATTCTAATTTTGCCCTGTGTTGTCACTTCACTTTTTTTTACCAAATGTAAATGATAGGTGGCAGAGTGTGTCTCCTGCAAGGCACCCATTTGGCAATGATGGCTCAGTGTGCTTGCTGACAGTGGTGCTACTCTTTAGCAACGGGTTTTGACTGACTACTAAAAGAACCTTGAGCCACCTCACTCTAAAGCAAGTCAGTAAGAGCAGGTTATTTCTTCAGCTATTTTATAATTATCCCCAAGTAGGCCAGCAAAATTGTCCTACTTCAGTTATATTTGAAATGATTTATTGAGTTAGAAAATGAGGCAGAATTGAACACAATTCAGAGTAAAATATGTTAAAGATCCCATAGAGTTTTAGACTAAAAAGAAAAAGAATTTGTGTGTTCCAAAGTACAAAAATCCCCTTAAGTTTAAAAGCTGTATCATGATACCATTAATTTCAAAGAGATTTTTAAATTTCTTTTGAGGGGGAGAACACATTCCTATATGAATATGAAAGTTCTAATCAGGTATCGATACATAAATCACACTTTGAAGAGTTGTCACTAAATATTTCAGGGGCAGCAAAATGTAAATTAACAGTTTGATGCATTTTGCAAGACAGACAGACAGACAGACACTTTCTGCAAAAGCTTTCATCTTCACAGAGGCAGAAAGGGTCAAGCTATTCCCTCTGCTGTATGGGACTAATATTCTATTTCTTTTGAGTGCAACAAACTTACACATGTGCTTATTTCATAGTTCTGCTGACTTTAAAAGTGTTTATAAGTTGACCCTGACTGAAGACAACTTTTCAGTGTATCTAATACCCAAAAAAAGATTTGCCATTTTTAATATGTGCTTATAATCTAGGCTTGCAGAGAGGAGCATGGTTTATCTCACTCTGGTAAATTTATGAGGATTCTGGTTTTGGAGTATTATTCTGGAATCACTAATTCAGATCAGTCCTCATGTGGTTCTGACATTATAACAGAGCAGCAGATTTCTCATATTTAAACTGGAATAAAGCCTGAATATTTTGAAATCAGGAAATCCACCTGAATATCCAAAAATAAATACTTTGGAATTATTATTTCCAAACAGAAATTTCAATTCCATTTTTGGCAAGTCCTTCTGGAAACATGAGCTTGTAATGGTTTAGACCACCATGTACTTATTATTAATTTGTATAATATCAGTATACAGGAATAATTATTTTACTACTTAATGTTATTGTATTTATTACTAGGAAAACAGGTCCCTATTGAGTGTGAGGGTACTTCTGAGGATGCAAAATCTGCAGCTAGGGCAAATAAAGGAATGCAAAAGTGGTTGAAATACTTGATCCAATAATCTTGCAGGAGTTGTAGGAATGAAATAAAGTATATTGTTTTCTTCTGTTAGTTCATTCAGTACCCTTTTGAGCACTGTGCTTGTAGAGTTCTCTTGTGTATGTACAGACGGCTCACAAAGACACCAAAATAAGAATAAAGAAGTTCAAAGAGCAAAAGGTTAGTTACAGTACAAAGCTATGATAACATTACTTAGCAACATGACCTTGTGACCCAGTAGTATCTTAGGCATATATTGTAAAAAAATATTTAAAATTTTCCAGAAGTTGATGTTTTTAGTTTTTTCATGTCAGAGAAGTCACTATTTGTACAGCTTTTAGCAGATGGCACTATTTATTTACTTAGACATAACATTATAGAAAGATTAGTTCTCAAGCCTCTAAGTGTGTGAAACCTATCTTCAGTCAGAAATACCAATCCTTGACCCTTGCTTGAAAAGATTTTAAGCACGTTGGGCTGATACAGCCTTTCATTGTCCTTTCAGAACTAATGCATTGAAAACGCCAGTACAAAGTATAACTTCAAGAAATTTGCCTCCAAAAATCACTGCCATCGGGGGTTGCTTTTGAAGGCTACAGCTGCCAACAAAAGAAAGCCAACTGTTTGCTTCAGGGGGCAGAGTCTCTACCCACATACTACCCCCATATCTTATTTCCATATCCCTTATTCCCATATCTCTACCCCCATATCTTTTTCCTTATTACAGATGCACAGAACCTTCAAAGTGAAACACAGAAACTGCAATTTTAGAGAGTTTAATAGTTATCTTCTCATGATAATTATTCTATTTATCTCACATTATAGTTAATTAGCAGATACATAAAAGTCAGTTGTGCTTCACACTTGGCCTACTCAACTCTGAAGAAGTACAGAGAGATGGAGAATTCATCTGTGAAAATAGCTCCAGTGAATATCATTGATGGACTTCTGTAAAAGTTTGATAAATGTGTAAATTGCAATACCCAGGTGATAATAAGCTGATCAAACCTAAAGGATTTTCCCCAAGGAGAATTGAATTTACGTAACTGCACTACTGCTTTCTGCACCTTGAAGATGGCAGGGTTTTCTGGAGAACTGATTCTCCAAAGTACTGACACACTCCAAATTACTTTTCTCTAGCTGACTTTAAAAACCAGCACAATTATGATAGGATGTTCAAAACTATTCAGGCATTGGCAGAAGTCTGCATGAGATACCCTCCACCTGCCTGCCATGGAAACTGGCAATCCAAATAACTGGCATGGGCAGCTCATGAATTATGGAAACACTAGACTATAATGGAAAGTGCTGAGCAACCCAAACTATGGGTGTGACAACAGGTTTTGCCCATGGTAAGGTCCACTGTCACAGTAATAAAGTGCAGCAAACTGCACTTAAAACACAGAAGGAAAAAAAACATAATTACCCTCCAAATGTATTTTCAAGAGCCTTTGTCAACAGTGTTTATGGGAGTAGAGTCACGACTGCAGTGCACTGAAGCAGATAGAATATCTGTCAGAGCAGCAGAAGGTCATGGGGTTCCTCCACCACTGAAAAGTGCTGGAGGAACAGATTTATGATATGCAGAGCATATTAGAGTGATTGTTAAGGAGACATAATAAACTACAAATAAAAGCAATAACCATTTGCTTTAGAGGCTACTGTGGGAAGATGAAACAAGGAATAATGAAAAACAATTAAAATGGCCAATCTCAAGGAAATTATCTTGACATTGAGGTATTAGCTCAGGAAAGAGTCTGCTCAACTGAGGAGCTGAAGTTGTATTGTCTGAAAGCTCAGCAAGAAACCTAAACAAAGAGATTAGATAAGATTAGGCACTGAGCACTCTGCCATTTACAGAAAAAGAGCAGGTAGCATGTCTTCAACCTTTTGACTTTTTTAAGGCTGTTATTCATAACAAGTATGCCCTATTCCTCAATAATTACATGGATACTGGAGAGTACACGTCCTTGATCTGGGGAAGAGACTCTAGCTATCATTGATGGATTTTCAGAATGTAGGTTTGGCACATACTAGCCCTAAGTGTGATAAATGTGAAGAAATAAAATAATAGACAAACACCCAAAACACTGTGTCCCAAGTCATTACCCTAGGTAAGGTTTACCCATTATTCTGTTTACCCGTTGCTACAGCATAGAAGTAATAGCAACATTATAGAAGAATGTGGGTATTAAAACACCCAGAAATGCAGTGAGCAAGTTTAAGATGTTTCAATGCCTGGAGAAATGTATAGCCCCCAAGCAATGTACTTGTACTCTCTCCACAGGCAAAAAAAAAAAAAAAAA